>CAJUYH010000448.1:45504-112134 GCA_910591685.1 Galerucella tenella | reverse complement strand
ACGAACCACAAATAGATGAGCAGACGACACGAGCGCCACGTAGAGCACACGCGCGGCAAACGACGGAGGAACGAAAGTAATAAATTATATCGTATACATTTAGATATACTGGTTTTTCCCCGGGGTATCAAAGTTATGACTTATATACATCGATGGAAAGGTGGGAATTCCCCCATTACACTAGTTAAGGTGTTAAAATGTTGGAAATAAAGAGCAGGGAGAAAAAAACCACCAAAAAAAAAGTGCGTTTTTTCCTTGAGCCCGAATTTTCTAATTTTATTGAAAAATGGACGACTTCGTCAAAAAAAGTAATTACACAATCGAAAGGTAGACATTCTTAGCTTTCAAATGATGTATCATAGAGACCAATCGGATCATGTATACATTTTTAATTGATGGTTGTTCACAAAATTTCCCCGCGATCCAAAAACAGCAAAAATTTGGGATTCAATAAACAACGATTAAATGAAAATTAAAAAAAATTAGGGTATACAAATTTCAGGGATGACAAAGGACCTTATGAGGACCCATAATCAAGAAAATTTTGAGTAAATTAGTGCAATACAAAAAAAAATAGGAACAAATTCCTGGCGAGGTCAAAATTGCCGGGGAGCAGAAAGTTTGACCCGTGTTCCGATAGGGCCAAAAGAGTCAAACGTGACTCAATTCACAGGGTATGATAGCAGCAGAATTCCCCTTTCACCTGAATTTTGAATCATGAGAAAATATACATTTTTCACAAAGTTATTGAATAATTTATCCCCCCGCTGATGTGTAAATACACGGACTGTGCTCTCCGGCATACAGCACAGAAGCTCATTATTCGAGGTGCGCTTGGTGCCGTTTTTCTCGAAACCGGTCAAATTTTCGAGAAATTTTTGTAGAAAATTAACTGAACTTTAATTTTTATCTGAACCAAAAATCTCTAACTGCCATATTTTAGGAGATATTGACTGAAAACCTATTTTTCTAGTCTTTAGGGGCCATTTTCTCCGCCCTCGCACGCGTTTTCATGTAGAACTTTGTCTCATGTTTAATGAGGTACCAAATGCAACTTCCAACCGGAAGATGAAAATAGGGCGTAATTTATGTTAACTTTTTTTCCTTTATGTACTGGGGCAGTTTATTACAATAGTGAATTTATGCATTAGTTTATGAACACACTGTATAAATAAACGATGTCAAAACAATTTATTTCATTTATTGGAAACCTTATTAACATCATTAGTTGCTGATGATCATAATAGAAGAAAAAACAATGTTTGGACACTCTGGAAATGTAGCTTCATATCAAGCTATTGTGATGCTTTTTAGTGTGTGCTTTTAAATTGTCTTTTCTGCTACCGATATATTGACAAATGGAGCATGGAAATTTTCTTTTTCCCCCGCATTCAAATTTTCGATGTCTCCAAAGATTTCTTTTTAAACCATACGTCCTAGCACAAACCTCACATTGGTATGGCATAACTAAAATACAACAAAAGTATATAAAAAAACAAATTTTAATATATTTTATCGCTATAATACTTTTTATTATTAATAGGAAATTATAGAATAAATAGTAGAAAAATAACATGAATTTCGGTTCATCTAACTTGCTTATTTAACTTCAAGAAGTAAATTCAACCCACCCCTTTCAATATATAACCCTTAAAAGATGCAGAGTAAAATTGAGCTTTTATTCAATAAATTCATAGATTTCTTTTTTGGAAAAACAGAAAAATTAAAAAGGTATGATTTGCGTAACAGTGTGCCCAAGTGGTTTGAAAACTATTTAGAAAATAGTACTCTGGCAACAAAATACATCAATGCCAATTTGGAGTACCTCAAGGAACTATACTTGGCCCCAATTTGTTTATAGTGTACATAAATGTGAAGAATGTAATATTCAGCTTTTCATAGATGATACTCTGTTATATTTTATAGGAGAAAATGTAAATGTCATTGTGCATACAATGGCTAAGATGACATATGGAGAAGACAAAATGTATGCTTGGAAAAAGTAGATGTAATGATTTTGCGAAGACTCATAGTGGGATAATAACAGTGGAGCAAAGTCGAGCGCGTTTAGTACTTGGATGGGTTTGCTGGGAAAGACCGTTGTAGAGTACGTACAGCCTACAGCTGGGTAGCCTATCACAGCTCACAGGCGTTATAAGCAAGAAATATAATGTAGATATGTCGTCTTTCGGAGAAGACGTAATATCGAGGTCCCGAGTTCATGGATGTTGGGCTCGTTGAAGAACCTTACCTCTGGTGGGAACACTGGTGGGTTCGACAAAATTTCCGGTTAGAGATAGAATGCTCAAAATATTAAATAGCCGACCAAAAAAATTGTTTATCAAGTCATAATCCTGAATACAAAATAAAACACAATTTATATATATCCAGAATATTTATTTAAAAATACATAATGTATACAGGGTGTCCCACGACGAGTTAAAACTATCTGTACATGCCAAAATACTTATAGTAAAATCATGAAAATTTCTACGTTTGGGTTTTCAGATACGATCTTTTTAATTAAAATATTTTCAAAGATGGCAGACTTCCGGTTCTACCGGAAGTCGACTGCAACTTTGTTGTTTTGGATAGAACACTCCGTATATTAGTACATTTTTGAAATCTAAGTAAAATTTTAGTATACTTTTGTCTGAAAACTTTTTTCGAAAAATGCATACTTTTTGAGTTATTGATTTTCTTGTAAAAAATTTGACCGTTGCAGACCCTTGTAAATTATTTTTTTACGAGGATACCCTTAAATATATGAAAATGGTTTCTGCTCGGATGCTTTTAGCAAGGTCAGACGTATTTGAATCTTTGTTGAAAAATTTTTCATTTTATACAGGGTGTGTATAATAAGTGTTCAGAGTTTAACTTCATAAATATCAAATTTCCTCATTTTCTTAAATAGAACCACTCGGTTTTTTCCATTTTAATGCATTCGGGGGTAAAAAATAAGGCAAATTCATGTATACTTTCCTTTACCTAGACCTTACCGTTATCCAGATATTTAATGTTTTCTGTAAATTTTGAGAGATGCAGGTGTGTGTGGTCTAAATTTCATTTTGACCAGTTGATACAAGCACTAAGAAATAAAAAAGATTATGTAAATTTGCTTTTAAGACATGGTAAATATGGCAAAGTTGTTACAAGAACATATGTGCTTTATTTGCAGTAACATATCCTGCATCTCTAAAAATTTACAGAAAACATTTAATATTTGGATAACGGTAAGGTTTAGGTGTAGGAAAGTATGCATGAGTATGCCTTATTTTTTACTCCTGAATGCAATAAAATAGAAAAAACCGGGTTGTTCTTTTTAAAAAAATAAAGAAATTTGATATTTATGAAGCTAAACTTTGAACACTTTCTATACACACCCTGTATAAAATGAAAAATATTTCAACATAGATTCAAATAGGTCTGACCTTGCTAAAAGCAACCGAACAGAAACCATCTTCATATCTTCAAGGGTATCCTCTTAAAAAAATAATTTGTAAGGGTCTGCGACTGTCAAATTTTTTCCAAAAAAATTAATAACTAAAAAAATATGCATTTTTCGAAAAAAGTTTTCAGGTAAAAGTATACTGAGATTTTACGTAGATTTTAAAAATGTATCAATATACAGGGTGTTCCATTTAAAATAACAAAGTTACAGTTGACTTCCGGTAGAACCGGAAGTCTGCCAACTTTGAAAATATTTTAGTTAAAAAGATCGCATCCGAAAACCGAAACGTAGAAATTTTCATGATTTTACTATAAGCATTTTGCCATATACAGATAGTTTTAACTCATCATGGGACACCCTGTATAGCATATACATCATTATCGGAAAAGAGCTAGATATGAATATATTGTCTAAAAATACAGACAGTTTTGTAGAAAAAAATGGGTAGGTTAAAAAGGGATATTCAGTGTTATATTATGAGTTACATATTTAGAAATTCACACTGTGGCAAGTATTCAAAATTGCAGACTTCTACAGATCGATTTATGTCTTATTGTGAGTACCTAGTTTGGTGAGGCTGTCTTGCAGAGTATTGAGAATTAGCTTTTTTATCCACAACTACCCACAATATCAGGCCGGTTATTCGTCACCACACCAAAAAGAAGAACAAAAATCACCTCCTGAATGTTTTTGCAAGAATTATATATAGCCAAGCTAAATACGAGAGTTTTACAGTCAAAATGAACCAACCTCAGCCTGGGCATATACCAAGCCACTCAGAACACATTGGTGAGCCAATAAGCGTTTGTAAAATGCATAAATTATAATACTTACTCCTTCTGGTTGAATAATATATTACCTTTGTTTCAATTATATAGTAGATCACATATTATTAAAGATAACATGAGGATGTACGCTAGTCATATGTTTGGTGACACTAGATTTATGTTTGGCTCTATAATTACATAGTTCGCAGAAGAACTTCGGGGCCTTTTGGCACTCGTATTTTTCGTGTCTCCATAATGATCTGGCTACTTTGTAACTATTTCCGCATGTTCTGCACGTATAACCTAAAACTTTACAAAAGAAAAGTGTAACAACGGAAATATTTTTGTACATTCAAAAAGCTTCTACAGATTTTTGTGTCGTTGATTTATAGTATGGGCGCTTTATTTAATACGTTAGTTGATGATTTATAGTGTGAGCGATTGTTTTTAACTTTTTTATCTTCTGATTTTAAGAACATTATTTTAAATTTAATCCAGTAATCGTTTTGATATCTTCGTTTGGTCCTAGGGGGTGTAATTTTTTGAGTGTGCATTATCACAGGAAGCACGAATTTAAGTTAAGGTTTTTCTAAATATTTTAAATGTCTTGAAAGTATCACATACACAGTGAGTCTTGAAAATATAGTGATTAAATTGATTAAAAATTTAAGAATGTACAGGGTTATTCATTATAAATTACCCATCCCCTATCATCGTTATTATTACTTTTATAAAAAAAGTGTCATATAAAAGTTGTTTGGTTACAGCTGAATTTTCTCAATATTCTATCAAAAGTTCAGTAGCGTGCAAATTTAAGGGGATACAAAAAATGATAGCTCTTTTTTAAATAGGACACCCTTTATATTTTCACATTTTTGGAATGGCCTTTTTTTTCTGATTTTTTTGATAGAGTGTGGGTAATTTATAATGAATAACCCTGTACAGTTACTGTCAAAAATTTGTTATAAAAAGAAAAAATAAATAAACTACTGAGATTATCATACAGGGAAGATCAAAATATGGGAATTTTATGTATAATAAATCAGTTTATTTACAACTCAATGATAGTTTCCATAATATACGGGGTGGGAAAATAAAAAAAATACTTAAAAACTTTGTATATTTCCAAAGTGTCCAGAATATTCTCAATAAATTTTATTCAAAATAATAAAAACTATTTATAAAATATATGGAGGATATTTGTGTTTATGTTTATAATGTGATTTCAAGCTTTCCATTCTTTTACAAGCAAACTCACAGCCTTCTTCGTTACAAAAAAGTTGTGGTGGTTTGTTGCATTCGAATTTCAAATGTCTTTGAACGCTCGTTTTCAATTTGTACCGTTTGTCACACGCTGGACACTGGAACGCCGAACCTAAAATAAATTAAAATTTAGCCATAAATCATAAATAAAAAATTTTAGTTCAATTAAATGTAATGCCAAAAATAACTCATTTAAATATATTTATTTATTGAATAAAATATAAAATTAATTTTAAATTATTATATTGTGTCTGTATTTATAGTGGGCTTTGAGATTTTCGAATCTTTTGCATTTATAAGAGCATTGTCCTTCGTTGCAATGAAATTGGGGTGGTTTGTTACATTCGTATTTAAGATGTCTGTTGACGCTACCCTTTAGTTTGTAAGTTTTGAAGCATTTGTGGCATTTGTAACCTAAAATTTCAAAAAAAATGTAGATTAAAACTACAAAAATTATATTAAGTATTAGGAACGGTAAGGGTTGTTTACCGCTCGATTTTGCTGGAGACCGGTATTACCCTTAACATTCGAGATGCTTATACCATTTTTTGCGCGATCGTATTGAAATAAATTAAGAATAAAATTATTTAAATTTCTTCGAAATGAACGAATTGAAAGAAATGTCAAAAGTGACATTTATACTTCTCGATCAGTTTAAAATATAATTTGCATTTTGGTGAAATTGCTTTTATGCTATTTAATACTTTTTATATTGTTCTGTTCGATTCTGTTCATTAAAAAATATCAATCTTCTTATTTTCTTCGTTCTTTTTGTGTAATGATTGAAGCGGGGTTGGTAAATTGCGCACAGCGGTAAGTTTGTAGACAGGTATACCCAAAATGTTTCTTATTCATAGGTAAATTGCGCACAAGTGACCCTAAAGAGGGTCTAGGTAAATGGCATACAACTTTCTAACGATTCCACGAATTTTAAAAGTTACCAAAGATTCAAAGGATTATCCCCTAATGACTTTACGATAACAATTTGAGGCGTAGGTACATAGATCAGTTTATTTTTTGCATTTACACTTCGATCAACGGGTCTGGGTTTTCTTGTTTTTTTCAGTTTTCTATTTCTTATTTTCTGATATTTTTATGGACTAAGGATACAATTTGACCGCTGTGCGCAATTTCCCCATACAGAGACTTAATCTCCTGGTTGCAACTACCTGACGAACCCTTCCCAAATTTGGGAAACTTATTGACCACTGTGCGCAATTATCATTTAGGACCACTTAAAAGTATGTAGGGCTAAGACGTCGGTAAGTGAATCACTTACCGACGTGTTAGACTTAGAAACCAGTAGGTAAACACGACCTACCGTCCTGACAACCGATGCTGTTAATAAACAAAAAAGATCGATCGCGCAAAAAAGCAATTTTATGGTTATGGTTTAGCATGCAGGGATTATTCTTAAAAAACGTTTAATATCTTTCGAAATTTATTTGTAAAAAGACAGTAACAACATTATTTTCAATCTCCAGTAATGTGGCGTTTTTGATGGAGGGCTAAACAATATTTTCTGCGACATATGTAATCACAATTGTCGCATTTGTATACCTTGCCGTGATCTTGATAGACGTGGCTTCTCATGCTTTCTAAATTTTTATAAAATTTGTTACATTTTGGACATTTTACTCGAGCTGAAACAAATTTTAAAATTTATGTTAATTCTTAAAAAAAAGTGTACTAAATTTGTACCTAGAAAAAAAAACTGAGACAAAGTGAAGTCTAGTGGAGACAAAAATTTTGGATCAATACTTTAGGGGGAAAAATGAAAAAAAAATAAAGAAACTTTGGACCTTTTGGGTGAGAAAAATACGTTAATAACACTGATGGAGTGGATATTGAGATCAAATTGATCATCAGAGGAAAGTCACCAAATATGGAATAATATCCTAATATGGAATGTCTTCATTTCTCTAAGACTATAAGTATGAAACGCAACACTCGACCATCTTCTGTTTCATTCGGTCTACTAACTATCGCACCCACACCATCGAGTCAGTTGCGCAAATGCTTCACGTGTGGCAGGCGTGTTTTGTTTGGTTTGTTTACGTAAGTGTTATACTATTTAGTATATCGGTATTATGTTTATTTCACCATTTTGTGATCTTTTGTCATTAAAATATTGTGACTTTGAAAAATATTCAGAAGAGTTTGAACTAGTATAACAATCCAAATATGGACAGTCGTCGGTGTCTAATTATGAAATATTAAATTAAATGCTTGATGTGTGGGCTCTGTGCACATTATGATTGTGCTGGTCCAGAGTTTGATACTTGGATCTGTGACTTTTGCAAGTAATTATGTAACTTCTTTCATTTATCACAATATATTATATTTATTTAATTGATCTCAAAGATATTAATGTCCATTTTTGTTATTGTTATGTTGATTTATGCTTATATTCCATATATGGATACCTATTCCATATTTGGTTACTCATTTGTGATTTTGTTCTTTGTGTTAGATTTTAATTTGATAACTAATATATTTGATTAAAGGCTGTTAATTACTACATATAAATGTATGACTGATTAGTAATAACATTAAACTGATTTAATTTATATGATTTTTTTTTATATTCCAAAAACAAAATGGTATTCCATATTCGGTGACTTTCCTCTACCTTCAATATATTTCGTTAATTTTTAGTACAAATCTGTAATATCCGATAAAAATCTGATTGCATTCCAACACTCTATGTACTTTTTGGAACAAACTATATACAGATCACGAAAAATCTTATGTAACCGTCCTGTAACCGTACACAAGTACAAGGAAAATATGAGGAAAACAGCTTGAAAGAGAGAGAAATAATAATTGTGCGTGCGCATCGAGGCGTGTAGTTAGGTTCAGGGGCTGACCGAACGGTGATTGTCCCACTATTTTAACCACTGTTGCTAGATGCGCAGATTAATGTGTACAAATGATATTTTTGTCTTGTTATCGTTGATTTTTTTTCGAAATCATGCACAATAGGTACAGAAATTAATTGTCAACTTGGTCAGAAACAATCAAGTTGTCAAAAATGAATTATTTCTCCAACACCCTCACTCCTTCCATGTTGGGAACATAAACTGACTACCGCCAACTAGTGAATTCTCTTTCTCTCTGTAAAGGACAATCAACATTCGGCCAGCATCTGGACCTAAGTACACGCCTCGATGCGCGCGCACAATAATTCTTTCTTTCTCTTTCAAGCTGTTTCTCTCACATTTTCCTTGTCATGCTTGTGTAAACAGGACGGTTCCATAAGATTTTCCGTGATCTGTATAACAGGAAAGTAATATTTTGTTTCGTGGTTGTAGACTTGAAAAAAAATTCTCGATAATTTCTTGATGCATTCGTTTATTAGTAACTATGCTTTCTCATTATATGCGCTTGCAAATTGCCTTTTTGGAAACCACGGTACGTGCAATTTTCATAATTACAAACGAATTTCGGTTCCTTTCCGCAATCGTAACGTATATGTCGATTTAGAGCAATTTTCGATCTGTATCTTCTGCTACAATTGTAGCAAAAATAATTGGAACCTAAAAAAAAAACATACTCAATATAAATAGGAATTTTGAGACATTATTGCACACAAAGTATTCAAAAACTAAGCTTAAATTAAAAACCGTTCAATATTTTTGAATTAAATTTAATTTTAAAAAATACATTTTTGTTTGAAATTAATATCAAGGTATACAGGGTGGTCACTATTTCAATGGTCTTGGAATTGATTTGATGCAATTTACATGGTTATATCAAGGTTTGAGTGCGTTGTACAGGTTCGTATCTAGACAAAAAGAGACCGTCCATAAATTACGTCACACGAATTTTAGGACTTTTTAACCCCTTCCCCCCGTCCTTGTCACAGGTTGTTTCATTTTTAGAACCCATCCCCCCTGATGTGATGTCACACATTTTTCAATTTTATGCATGCATTTAAAAATAATCAAAATAAAACAAGTATTTCATTTTTATTAAATAATATTTCATAAAATCAACATAATATCATACCGAGAGTGCTAAAGTATTAAAAATATAGATTGAGTTTGAAAATTCTAAGATTTTCTTATTCACATATAAATTTCGCGTTTTAGTACTTCAAATTTTGACCCCCCCCCTGTCCCTTGTCACACAATGTCTCATTCTGGTGGTACCCTTTCCCTCCTTTAACATGTGACGTACTTTATGGATGACCCAAAGCATTTGAAGGTTGTTCAGAAAGGCAATAAACGCAATAAAGTGAAAATTGTTTCAAAAGTGTGAAAATCCTTTAATTCGAAGAAGAAAAATCTGTTAAATCAATAATCTATAATTAAAAATAAATTTATAAGCTGTGGTAAACAATTAGACATATATACAATTATTATTATTCAAAACATTCTTGCTTATTGTACTTTCCATTTTTTTATTTTTTTTTGTATATCTATTATTAAGACTTATCCAAAAGAGAAGAAAAATGTCCAGCAATAAAAAACAAAATGTAGGGAAAGTGAATTGGAAATCTGGTTGTCTAATAGTAATAGTAATAAGCAATTGTTTCGTCATAGTACTTTTGCAAGTCTAGAAAATAAAGTGCAGATCTCCGGATAGTTCTTTTAATACGTTCCAGAGAAGTAGTTGTTTCTTCCTAAAACTTATGATGTGAGATTGGTAAAAGTTGGTCAGGGCAGTACTCGAGTCCGTGTAAGTTTTTCATGTGAGCTTTCAAATTATCTTTTCTCTTCGATTGATGATTGCAATACATACATTGAAATCCCGGAATTTTTTGACACTCCAATTTTGTATGTCTCATCATTGTGCTCCTGAATGTGTACATCTTTCCACATAAACCACATTGATACGGTCTTTTTTTCTTATCTAAAAACAAATCAAATTAACAACAAGCCAAAAAAATTTTTTTTTATAATTTTGTAAAAACTGGAGTGGTAAATTAAGGGGTGAAATAAAAAAAAATGTATTCGTAGTTAAATTTTTTTACTCACGTATAGACACATAATAATATCTTATACAGGTCAACATATTTACAGATAAATACTGAGTAACAGGTTAACAAAGGATGGCATATGAATCGGTGTTTCCAAAATCGTCGCTTAGACAAGTATATTTGTTAAGCTTCTAAACGGGCAATATATTTAGTAGCAATATGTAGCTGCAACAAAGTGGCTGGCAACATTGCCAGCAATGACAGCCAGACTAGGTAATGTATTAACAATATTTTCAGTGTGTCCCGGACATGTTTTGTGTTGCTTAGGCATTTAATTGGATGCAGCAAGAGTTACCGAACGATCGCTTGGCAAGCGAAAATATTCTGCAATTTTACTTTGCTTTGGTGCTCGTTTGTTGTTGTTGTTGTTATGAAAATTTTGGAGGTTATAGTATATAAAATGACTAATACTTGGTCGAATGAAAAGATAATTGAGTTTATTAATGAAATACATTTACATCCTGAGTTACAGAATGTAAAAACCGGAGTTTATAAAGACAGAAATACTAAAAAAGAGGGATGGGCAGTTTATAAACTTTGGGTAGGGAATGCTTGACAAAAATTAAAGCAACATAATCGAAGATTCTATTTTTGCTATAAAATACAGAGTGTTCCATTTGAATTAAGAAAGAAAATGACAGGTTCGAATTTCCGTTCACCCTGTATACAAGAAAGTATATAATTGAAATTTAATAGGATACGGAGATATTGCATCAAATTACAAAACTCTGTTTGGCAAAATACATTTTTTTTCTTTAACGTACAGGGTTATTCATTATAAATTACCCACCCTTTATCATCGTTATTATTACTTTTAGAAAAAACATCTTTTATAAAAGTGGTTTGGTTACAGCTGAATTTTCTTAATATTCTATCAAAAGTTCAGTAGCGTGCAAATTTAAGGGGATACAAAAAATAATATTTATATTTTAAATGGGACATCCTGATTCCAAAAATATATAATATGTTACTCCTACCTTGTACAAGATAGGAGTAACATATTATATATTTTTGAAATCAGAAAAAAAATATAATATGTTATCCTACCTTGTACAAGATAGGAGTAACATATTATATATTTTTGAAATCAGAAAAAAAATTGCATTCCAAAAATGTGAAAATATACAGGGTGTCCCGTTTGAAAAAGAACTATTATCTTTTGTATCCCCTTAAATTTGCACGCTACTGGACTTTTGATAGAATATTGAGAGAATTTAGCTGTAACCAAACGACTTTTATGTGAGACTTTTTTTTCTAAAAGTAATAATAACGATGAATAACCCTGTACAACAAGCTACAGAGCGTTGATTCACCTACGATTTTCACATAAACGTGTCCATATCTTTTGAAGGACTCTGTATAACGTGGCAAAACTCATATCAAAAGCTTCAAAAAAATGTAGCCAATCCGAATTCGGTATAATATACAGGGGTTCCCATTTGAAAAATCATATGTTTGGTTTGTAACGGAGTTATGCAGCACTCTGTATAGTTCGATATAATTTCTAAATATGGACCTTCAACACATCTACTATTTTTGTTGATAACATTTTTCGATATCTCTCAAAATAACCCATATACCGAAGTTTGTCGTAAGGTTGGTACACCCTGTATATGGCAGAGCCATATGCTTCAACTGATATGTTGTCATGCTGGCTGGGCTATAGTTGCCAATATTGCAGCAACATATTACACTAAAAATATTGCCCGTTTAGAAGGTGCTTTAATTTTGTGTCGAGAAGGAATTCACCAATTGAAACTTACTAAATATTAGCAAAATAATAAAGAATGTTTAATAATTATAGTCCGTCATAGTACAATAAACCATATGCGTAACATGAAAATAATATTGGTTTTCAAAAAGTACAAGTTTCTAAACTGGTTCCGCGGGTAGTTAATTATTTTTTATCAGTTTTGTGAACTGAACACGTATGTAAAAGTGATCAAATAATCCCTTATTTGAGTCACACAATAAAGGATTATTAAAAGATTGCTCTATTAGTACCAAAACGACAGACTATAGTTAAATTTGATCTTAAATTGTGCCATTAGGAAACATTATTGTTTAATAAGTGCAAAATGTATTTTACAATTTCCGATTTCCAAGCTGAAACGTTTAGAATGAATGAAAAATTTGATTAATCGAATGTAATGGTTTAAGAACGTATAATTTTAGCTACTAGATTTTTTCTGTCAAAATTTGTAATTCATATGATACGCCACTGTGTATTTTTGCCACAAAAAATTGTCTAGCTGAGATTTTTCTTAGGAAATATTCAGGTGACTTTTTAACTTTCTGGAAAAACTGGGAAACATAATTTTTGACAGACAAAACTGTATTGTATCGTACTAAATGTTTCGCCTTCACTGAACCACCCAATATACAGGGTGTCCCACGACGTTTAAGACAAGTAATATATCAGAATTGGGCAGTAGTAGATAATTATAATTTTGGGGGTGTAAATTAGAGCAAATGTTGCATCTTTTCTTGTTATTGTGTTACCCAGTGATTTGTTTTTGGTCACGTGACGTCGCATTCGAAATTATTAATGGGACAACCTGTATATTTGTGCCTTTCTGTGTTCCTCTTGGGGTCTAAAGTGATTAATTCAAGAGCTACAGGTATTTAAGGGACTGTAGAGGAAAGTCACCAAATATGGAATAGTATCCTAATAGGGAATGCCTTAATTTCTCTAAGACTATAAGTATGAAACGCAACACTCGACCATCTTCTGTTTCATTCGGTCTACTAACTATCGCACCCACAACATCGAGTCAGTTGCGCGAATGCTTCACGTGTGGCAGGCGTATTTTGTTTTGTTGTCGTGTAGAAAATTTTAAAGGTAAGTAATAAACGAGTATTACCAGCTGTAAGTTTGTTTACGTAAGTGTTATACTATTTAGTATATCGGTATTATGTTTATTTCACCATTTTGTGATCTTTTGTCATTAAAATATTGTGACTTTAAAAAATATTTAAAAGAGTTTGAACTAGTATAAAAATCCAAATATGGACAGTCGTCGGTGTCTAATTATGGAATGTTAAATTAAATGCTTGATGTGTGGGCTCTGGGCACATTATGATTGTGCTGGTTCAGAGTTTGATACTTGGATCTGTGACTTTTGCAAGTAATTATGTAACTTCTTTCATTCATTACAATATATTATATTTATTTAATTGATCTCAAAGATATTAATGTCCATTTTTGTTATTGTTATGTTGATTTATGCTTATATTCCATATATGGATACCTGTTCCATATTTGGTTACTCATTTGTGATTTTGTTTTTTTGTGTTAGATTTTAATGTGATAACTAATATATTTGATTAAAGGCTGTTAATTACTACATATAAATGTATGACTGATTAGTAAGAACATTAAACTGATTTAATTTATATGAAGTTCTTTTTTATATCCCAAAAACAAAATGGTATTCCATATTTGGTGACTTTCCTCTATAATTATCGTGGGACACCCTGTATTTTATTTTTTTTCCAAAATCTAATAACTAAAATAAACAATTCTTTCATTAATAAATACATTCAACGACTGCAAAAATTTACGGTGAAGTCAAATTTCCGTACTTGATCCTATTCTTATTCTCTCTTCTCCTATTTTGGAACCAAATTTTAATAACTCTCCCAGGTAACCCAGTTGCTTTTTCCAAGTAATCTTTCAAATCGCTATCAACGAATTGTCGTGTTTCGAAAGCTTTCCTCAAAATTTCAGCCTGTATTCTCGTTATACAGGTTCTATTCCTCGTACCTAACGAAGTATAGAAATCGTCTTTCTGTGGTTTCGGAGCAGAAGGTAACTGTGGAGGTCTGGGGGTTTCTGTAGGTGGAGCAGAAGATTCTTTCGAACTGGGTCCATATGATTCCATAGGTTTGTGTGGAGATTGGTATTGTTGGCTTGGAGGATAAGGTGGTTGAGTTTCGGATTTAAAATTAGGAGGTGGTTTGCTCAAATCTGTTAGTTTTGCTGGAGGATGGGTACTTGTGAATTCCAAGAGTTTGCTTAAGAAGTTCGCAGAAGTTGAAGGTTCACTAAAAACTATTGATTTTATTAATAATTTTGTTAGATTATAAAAAAAACAATAACTACTTATATAAATTTACCCCATTTTATATAAAACTACGAACAAATATTTATTTAGACATAAAATTATTATTTCTAATTTAAAATCACACCATATTTGACGTATGACAGATGTCTGTTGTCAAATACTTGACTAGTGACGTATCCTTGGAATTTTCGATGTTTAGATACATAAATTTTATTATTAAATGAAAAAAAACCATACCATATTGGTATTTTAGTCAGAAAATGTTTTTGGTCGTCAAAATAAACAAAAACACTGTTTTTAAAATAGTTTTAATAATATATACATTCTGCTTTGCTTTCAACTCAAATATTTGATCTATGCAGACAAAAAAGAACAAAAAATTACGTGTGTGTCCCAGAAATTCTCAATAAGATTGAGATCAGGACTACAAGCTGGCCTAATCATTAGTCGAAAATTTTTCCTAATATACACTAAGCCCACTACTGTATCTCGAAAATCATTCACGTGATGGTATGGGATCCAAGACACTTTTTGAGTGTAAGATTTACAGTATATTAAAATTATACCTGCCATTTTTCAAATATCATTCTTTCGAAACCGTTTTATCGGTTACAGAAAAAACTAATTCATCCTAAAATCGGATTTGTCCGGTATAATCTACTTAAAATGAATGTGAAGACAAGAGAAAAGAACAAGGTGGTCTAAAATTGATAAGCTCGCTATGCAAGTGTTTTTCTTACTTCAGTAAACTGTTAGTTCGTGGAGTTGAAACAAGTTTGAGTATGATCTTAAGATAATTTTGAAGAGCCGGCAACATGGCTGTTAAACCAAAAGATGATCTGAAGTGACTCAGTTATCTATGCAGCGTTTGTCATAAATAGGTTTGAAAATATCCCTTCACTTCGATTTAAGAAGGAGTATAACATATACAGATGGCGAAAAATCTATTCGAGCCATACGATTTACACAAATACGACAAGGACAATATGAGCCAAACTATTTGAAAGAGAGACAAAAATTTGGAGAAACTCTTACAGATAAATACATTTGGCAACAGCTGACTGCGCACAATTATTCTTCTCTCTCTTTCAAGTGTTTTTCTCATATTTTCCTTGTCGCACTTGTATAGGAGCTGCCAGAAATATATTATGTTCACTTTAAATACATAATTCAACACTGTTTATTGAACTCAGTCTTGTTGTTGGTATTCCTGATAGGAGAAGGTAAATATTATGTCTTATATAATAAAATAATAATCTTATTTAACTATATACACGAGAATTGTTTTCCATCAACTATACAGGGTGTCCTACGACGAGTTAAAGCTATCTGTATATGGCAAAATACTTATAGTGAAATCATGAAAATTTCTACGTTGTGGTTTTCAGATGCAATCTTTTTAACTAAAATATTTCCAAAGATAGCAGACTTCCGGTTCTACCGGAGGTCGACTGTAACTTTGTTATTTTAAATGGAACACCCTGTATATTAATACATTTTAAAAATCTACGTGAAATTTAAGTATACTTTTGTGTGAAAACTTTTTTCGAAAAATGCATGTTTTTGAGTTATTAATTTTTTTTGAAAAAAATTTGGCGGATGCAGACCCTTACAAATTATTTTTTCAAGAGGATACTCTTAAAGATATTAAAATGGTTTCTGGTCAGTTGCTTTAAGCAAGGTCAGACCTATTTGAGCCTATGTTGAAAAATATTTCATTTTATACAGGGTGTGTATAGAAAGTGTTCAAAGTTTAACTTCATAAATATCAAATTTCCTAATTGTTTTAAATAGAACCACCCAGTTTTTTCTATTTTAATGCATTCATGGGCAAAAAATAAGGCATATTTATCTATACTTTCCCATACCTGAACCTTACAGATATTAAATGTTTTCTTTAAATTTTTAGAGATGCAGGATATCTTACTGCAAATAAAGCACATATGTACAGTTCTTGTAACAACTTTGCCATATTTACCATGTATTAAAAGCAAATTTACATAATCTATTCATTTAAACCAATGGTTCAATGAAACTCAAAGTCCAAGCCACAATAAATTTTATTACAGTCCCCAAAAAGGGACACATATGATGCTACTAGTTTTGGTACATTATTACCATCATCAGGCTGTGTGAAACATACAATACAAGGAAAGTCGGGTTGTTGCCAAAAGTTAGAAATTCTCAGTATGTTAATACATACTTATATTAAAATATTTTAAAAAATTGTACTTAATGTGGCAAGGAAAGAAAAGAAAAGGGAGGAACATTAGAAATTATATAAATGAAGTAATATAAAAGAAATTTTTTTAAAAAGTGATGGCATAATGCCAAAAAGACTACAGTGAATTTTTGTTTTGTCCAAATGGACATTTCACAAGGGTATGATAATCGAAGAATGTGAAAAGGATGAAATTTAGAGTTCGACAAAGTCGAACTTTAAGATTGAAAAGGCTGAAAAGGCCCATTTCAACCACTAAATTTCTTGTATATATGGTCATTGTAACCATGATCAATAGGAAAATGTAGGTGAAAATGTTGAATAATAATTAAATTATCCATTAAATAATTTTATGAAACTTTTTAAAATTTTTGCAGTATCTATTAACACTGTAACACATGTACTGTATTAACCCCACCGGTGACCGAAAATACTCTTTTTTTATTCCTCAGTGCTTGTATCAACGGGTCCAAATTAAAATTTAGACCACACCTGCATCTCTCAAAATTTACAGAAAACATTCAATAGCTGGATAACAGTAAGGTTAAGGTATAGGAAAGTATACATGAATTTGCCTTATTTTTTACTCCTGAATGCATTAAAATAGAAAAAACTAGGTGGTTCTATTTAAAAAAATAAAGAAATTTGATATTTATGAAGTTAAGCTTCGAACACTTTTTATACACACCCTGTATAAAATGGAAAATTTTTCAACATAGATTCAAATAGGTATGACATTGCTAAAAGCAACCGAACAGAAATCATTTTCATATCATCAAGGGTATCCTCTTAAAAAAATAATTTGTGAGGGTCTGCAACCGTCAAATTTTTTATAAAAAAAATTATTAACTCAAAAAATACGTTTTCAGACAAAAATATACTTAAATTTCACGTAGAATTTAAAAACGTATTAATATACAGGGTGTTCCATTTAAAATAACAAAGTTACAGTCGACTTCTGTCGAAGTCTGCCATCTTTGAAAATATTTTAGTTAAAAAGATTGCATCCGAAAACCGAAACGTAGAAATTTTCATAATTCTACTATAAGTATTTTGCCATATAGGAACAGATAGTTTTAACTCGTCGTGGGACACCCTGTATAATTATGCTCTCCTAGAACATATTCAGTGTATCATAATATTATTATTATTTTCATCTAAAATTAAATTTAGCATCGTCCTAAAAATCTTTGTTTCGAAAACTGTACTAGTATTTACAAAAAATTAAGAAAGCCACACAAAAACTCACGTGCAAAAAAAAGCACATTTTTGTATTGTGAAAAAAGGTTAAGAGTGATACAAATCCAAAAATATTTGCACCCTATATGTATATGGCACACACTAACAATAATCCCTTAAAAAGGCCTCTGTTTCCTCTTCTCTTCCTGTCTCCTATTCTGGAACCAAATTTTGATAACCCTATTACTCAAACCCGTAGTATCAGCCAATTGCTGCCGCTTAATCCTGTCCACAAAAGGATGTGTCTTATAGGCTTCCTTTAAAATCAAAGTTTGCGAAACACTTATTGATGTTCTATTCCTACTCGCCCCTATATCATTATCTTTATCCTGCTCCTTTTGAGTGTGATGTTGGTAATGCGTTGGTAAAGGATACTTAGCTTGTGATTTCGCTTGATAAGTTGGAGCTTGAAGTTGGTGAGTTTGGGCTTGGAACGGAGATTGAGGTTGTGGTTGCGATTGAAGTTGAGATGGAGGTTCTTTTTTTACTCCTGGGGGTTGAGTGAAATTGAAAAACGTGGAAAAAGCATCTTTTGCAGGAGGTTGAAGGGACACTGTATCCACCGGAGCTGATGCCCTGAAAACTATTTTTCAATTAATATTTATTTTAGAGCTTTAGCTGTTAATGAAAACAATATAAGGTGGATGAAAAAAAATTGTTGAATTAGTTTCATTGGAATTTTATTGAATTTTATGTACAGAGGCGATGTGATTTTTCAAATTTCCTTTCAGTTTGAATCTTTTATAACAAATTTTGCATTCGAATTGGGGAACTTTTTCACACTCGTATTTTTGATGATTGAATAGTGAAGAGAGATGTCTGTATTTTCTTGAATTACATTTTTTGCAAAGATAGTAAACGTTTTCTTCTTCTTTTATTGTTTGATATTCTATCGATGAATATGATATACCTAAAAAGGACCAGTGTACATATAATAATCTTAGCCCAAACACTATTAAAACATGGATGTGAAAGCAGTAGGCAAGATTTTTGATGGAATCCCTTGAAAATATGATGGTTAATGATAATACGTTGTATCCACCGGTTTTTAGGCTGTGCTTATAGCTAAAACAACTGAAAATGGGCCTGTTTTTCGCCATGTTTTCGAATTTTACTCGAAAAGTATCAAGTTTATCGTGCATATTTATAAAAACAAAGTTTTAGAGCGTGAAATTTGCTATGAATTTCCGTAGTTCAAAATATGAAAATTCCCATTCCTGCAGCTACAGCAGATGAATAAGTAAAAAGAAATTGAAAAAAACAACTGTTTTTCAGACGCAAAATACTAATGCAATTTATGAACCAATGTATATCATTATTTGTCTCATAATACTTTATTTATTCCCGAACTGAATGCCATAAACGCGATTTCGATATGTTATTTAGTTGCTGAGTAATCTAATTGTTAATAAACATTGAGTAAAAGAAATAGACATCGTTAGAATAAAGAAATATGCCACAAAAACTTGTTTTAACTTACAATAATGTTTTTACACATACTTAAAGGTTACAGCTATCATATGCAATGATTGATTCAACATTTCAATCGGTTTAACTAACTCAGACGTTAGTTTAAAAAATTGGTTAAAATTCTACCTTAGTAACAATTAAGATATCTGTGCGGTTTTCTATTTTAATTAAAATCTGAAAAACACCCACTTAAAGGACTTGAAAAAACACAAATTTTGGTGTTTTGAACTTTTCATTCGGACCATTTAATCCCGAGTTCTTGAATCCCAAACTTGATCAACGATTCTCATCAAACGATCAACAAGCTACTGAAAAAGAAATTACCGACAAATGTTACAATTGCGTCCAGATCAAAACACAAAACATGTCGCTGAATAGTGGAGCAGTGGTGGGCATTTGTGCTGGATATATATTTTTCACTTCACAGAAAAGGAAACAAAAACGTTGGTGGGTACGCGAACTTCTGCAAAACGGAATAGAACATTCTGCAAACTTACTGAGTACACAGTACACCATAAACATGGTGTACTGTGCCGGTCTTCAATTAAACATAGAGTTTTTTCTTGATTCCACATTGTACTTATACACACAACAATACCTAAACACAATAATGAACCACGAAATTTGAGTGTTACTAGGTACACCACTGATACAATGCAAACAAGAGAACAAACGTTTGTCGTGAACGCGTCCAGACTTGCCTCTTGGCTAGTATAAAAATACGTGTTTCCCATATACCGATTGGGAAATCTGCTTCGGAACCTAGGAACGAATTACACAAGTACGACAAGGATATATGAAAGAGAGAGGAAGAATAATTGTGCACAATCATCACTTTGTTTCACCTTAGGGGGCGTAAGCTTATTCCCGAGAGTGCCCGACTGCTCATTGCCCTCCTATTTTAACTAGTTGGTGGTGGTAAATGGTAATTCAGTATGCTCCCAAGACGTAAGGAGTGAGGACGTTAAAGAAATATAAAAATACAATCGTTATTACGTAACCTGTAAATCTTAAAATTCATTTTTGTCAACATGATATCATTTTAGACCAAGTTGACAATTTCTAACTACAATAGGATATTATTTTAGCCATTGTAACTTGAAAATAAAACAGCATTTCTTGAGAGAACCACAATTAATAAACTAAAAATCCCTTCCATTAATAAATTAAATTGAAAAGATAAAATAAGGTACCTACACCTATTCTAAACGTAAAATATAAACTTCCTGAAAAAATAAAAATTTATTCTAAAGGTAAACATAATTTTAATGAATTAAGTGCTCAAATAAACCACCTTGCTGTGCCAGACAATAGCCAAATCTGTGATAAACGAGAGAAAAATATCATTTGTACAAATTAATCTGCGCTTCTGGCAATAGCGGTTGAAATAGTAGGGCAATGAGCATTCGTTCACTATCGGAAATAGAACCACACCCAACTGGAATTAAATACACGCGTCGATGACCATTCGATGACCGCGTTTAATTATCTTTCTCTCTCATTCAGCTGTTTCTCTGTCGTACTTGTGTAAGGTGTAAGGTTCCGAAAGAACTTACGCACACTGTATATATAGCAGCACTACAGGCCTATCTGGCCCTCGGCTTCGAGATCTTTCACTCGCTCTTTCAATTTCTTCCTGTTCCTCGCCTCGTTTTCCCAGTCCCTAACTCCCACTGTTCCCAGATCTCTCCTAACCTCTTCCAACCATTTTTTCCTTGGTCTTCCTCTTCTCTTTTTACCACCTTCTCCACTTTTCAGCACTCGTTTTACCCATCTATCTTTTGTCATTCTACCTATATGTCCCAACCATATTGCTCTCTGTGCTTTAATTATACGGGTTATACTTGGGTGCTTATATAATTCTGAGAGTTCTTTGTTTGTTCTTCTTCTGTAGATTCCATCTTTCTTAATTCCACCATAAATTTTTCTGAGCATTTTACGTTCCAATATTATTATTTCTAATTTATTCTGCTCTTTTTTGTTCATTATCCAAGTTTCACAAGAGTAGGTAACTGACGGTTTTATTAAAGTCTGGTACAATCTTATTTTAGCTGTTCGTGATATGTCTTTCGATTTTAACATCTTTGATACCATTCCTGCTGCTTTACTGCCCTTTGTTAATCTTTTTTCTATTTCCCTTTCTTCGTCTCCTTTATTTGTGATAGTGACTCCCAAATATTCGATTTGTTCCACCTTTTCTATTCTGTAGCTATTATTTCCATCACAGTTTATAATAATATCCGTTTCCTCATTGCCCTTCATTACCTTGTATTTTGTTTTTTTCTCGTTGATCAATAGAACATGTTCTCTTGCCTTCTGTTCCAGTAGCTTAAATACTCTGAGAACCTCTTTCCTGGATCTTGCCATGAGTACTATGTCGTCCGCATATGCTAGCTTTTATACAAATGTTTAATTGTATGCCGGGAAATGTATGTAGGTCTCGACTATTTCTTTTACTCAATGTTTATTAACAATTATTAGATTACTCAGCAACTAAATAAGATATTTAAGCCGCGTTTATTGCATTTAGTCCTTAAATAAATAATAATTAATTATTATGAGAAAATTAATGATTTACATGACTTCATAAATTGCATTAGTATTTTGCGTTTAAAAAACAGCTGTTTTTTCATTTTTTTTACTTATTCATCCGCTGTGGCTGCAGGGATGAAAATTTTTACATTTTGAACCACGGAATTTCAAAGCAAATTTCACGCTCTAGAGGAGAGTTGCCTTGATCGTACCAATTCTCGTCTTTCAATTTATGTAGCTCACATACTGATAGTTGTTATGCCCAAAATTATTGTATAGTTAAATCAATTTTTTCACCACCTTATAAATTTTTTTAAATGTGATACAAATTCATTTAGTACCTGAAAACAATAAATTACTTTGGCCCTGCAAGTGGTACAATGAGAGAAACTAGTTGCCTTCATCGTATACCAGGGGGCTTCTTGATCGTACCCTGCACAATTCATATGTGGTTAATATCGTATGAAATAAACTACAAATAATAGACTTATGAACATTCTCTTTATTGAATCCCTTAACCCATGCAAGAGACGTTGCAAACTGAGTTCTGGATGGTGATCCTTGTGTCCATAATACCATTTTCCCCCGCTAATTGGGTTTGCGTATTAAAATCATGGGGTATATGGTTTTGTTTAGCTATCTGGAACGCTAATTTCCTCACATCAGTTATTGTCAATCCAAACATTAGGCTTTCAAGACGTAAGATGTGGTCCAGTAATACTTTTTATACATATTCCGGTAATGTGGTTTGCTTCCCGATGATCTCGACTTCTCCATTAGCAGAAATATTTGTCTCCATCAGATGGTGGTTGAAAGTAGGTTTAGGAATGTCATATGTGCGGCAGCAATCGTTGAACCCCATATCTACGTTCCGAAAAGAAATAAGAGCACGATGCATTTCATCTTCGGTCCACGCCCCATTTTTCTTTTTTGACATCTAGAACGCACACATATAGATGTGTATCAGACATTAAGTATCGTTTGAAAGTAGCCGGTACGATCAAGGGAACCTTGAAATGGCGGTACGATGAAGGAACCTTAAAGTGTTACGACGAAGGCAACTCGTCGTCGTAGCGGCAACACGGCAACACGTGCAACTTTTGCTACTGACTCTCCACAATAGCAAGTATTTATTGTCGCCGCTTGAGTGCTCTAGCATCACTGTTAGTGGGAAAATAGGAGCTGGTACGATGAAGGATACGGTACGATCATGGCAACTCTCCTCTATAAGTTTGTTTCCATAAATATGCACGATAAACTGAATACTTTTCGAGTAAAATTAGAAAACATGTCGAAAAACAGGCCCATTTTCAGTTGTTCAATTAGCACAGCCTAAAAACCGGTGGAGGCAACGGATTATCATTAACCATGATATTTTCAAGGAAGTCCATCAAAAATCTCGCCTACTGCTCCAACATCCACCTTTAATGCTAACTCGAATGGACTAATAAGTGAGTGAAAATGTTACCGTTCCATACTCAGTAATAAAAAAAAATCCTTTTTTGTACAACTGTCATTAAAAGTGACACTTTTAATGATAGCAAACAATGTTAAAAACGATTGTTTACATAGCAGCGTGTTAAAAATACTTTTAACACTAGTGTTAAAAATATTTTTAGCACTCCATTCAAATGACAGCGTCTTTTCTCATTTGTTAGTAATCATAACGTTGGCAACGTCTGCCATTCACAACAATCTTTTGATTATTTGAATACTAAAATGCATTTTGAATTTATTGTCATTGCAAATTCGCTCGTTTCATTATCAAAATAGGGAAGTTGTACAAAAAACATTGTATGGTATTTGTGTTAAAAGTGATTTTATTTTGTTCGTGAAATTGTTCAATTCGCTCCGCTCATTTCACAAACGTTTTCACTCACAAAATAAAACCTCACTTTTAACACTCATATCATAAATAACTATTACGCTTTGGGAATCAACTTTATTGAAACAATAATTTATTCAAAAAATACATACACTACAAATAAGACGGAATATTACAAGTAATTTTCTGGTAATTCGTGAAAAAGTCTGAAACAATTTTCAATACAAAGTCCAGGGTTGTGAGGACACTGCGCACAATAATAAATGGAATCCTTCCGTTGCTGCAAATAATACCAACAATATTTACAGCGTCTTCTTTTGGTAATACCCTCTTCATTTTTCGGACATCTTGTTGGTACATGATTGACTAGAGGATCTTGTTCATTTCCTAAAAGACGATCCATTACTTATTCTCCTTCAAATCAAACAAAAACTATCATTGATGAGATACAGTGAAACCTGGATAAATGACATAATATGTGTTACTAAGATTCACAAAGCTTGGCTGATCCATCTAATATAAGGTCTGTTCTCACAAGCATCACAGACAGTTTTTGACAATCCGGATTCGGCGCAAAGACCCTAAATCGTTATCCCGAGAACACTTTAGCGTCTTTGCGCCGAATCCTGATTGTCAAAGACTGTCTGTGATGCTTGTGAGGCAGATCCAATATTGGGAATGCCAATGCCACAATGGTTTAAAAATCGAATATGTAGTTTACATTCCAGAGAGAAAGGGCTGGGAAGCAGGGCCTTCTATAACAGCGAATCTCAACTAGTACACAGATGGCTCTAAAACAGACTCTGCAGTAGGAGCACGAATATATGGGGTACAAGAAAAAAACACGATCTCTCTAATCCTAGGGAAACATGCTACTGTCTTTCAGGCAGAGGTGATGGCGGTGAAATGCTGTGCAGAAGAGTTGATGAGAATGGAGGTGAATGGCCAAAGAATCGTCATCTACTCCGACAGCCAAGCAGCACTAAAGGCGATACGCATATATCGGATAACATCAAATCTGGTGTGGGACTGTCACAAGGGACTCAAAAGACTAGGTAGTCATAATAGAGTTACCAAGGAATAAAAGGCAATGAAAAGAACGATGTGTCAGCCAAGCAGGGAGCAACAGAGGTCATGATAGGGCCAGAACCTTCCGGTGGAATTGATAAATGCCTGAGGAGAGCATCCACAAATGGAAAAACAACCAGGTTTTGCGCTGGTGGTATGAAACCCCAGGACAAAGGCACGCTAAATTATTCCTCGAAAGATTTTCGGCCAAACTGTCATACGATCTATCAAGTCGAGAAACGACGAGGAATGCTGACCGGACATTGTAGGCTGAGGAAACATATGCACACAATTGGCCTAGCAGATGACAGTCTATTCAGGTTTTGACAGGAAGAAGACGGAGAACACACTCTGTAAGTGCGAAGACCTAGCAAGGAAGCGGTTTCACTCACTCGGAGAAGAAAAACCGAGGACAGAGAGCTACGCAAGGGAGGCTGTATCCAGACTAACAAGTCTAGATATCGAGATCTAAATATAGGTCCATATTTGAAATTCTGTTTCCAAAATTCCATCAGTTTTACCTCCAATAAAGAAAAGGTTTTAATCCGATCATGAAAGCTGATGAAATATTATGCATGTTTTTCACATAAAATTTAGTATAACTCCAAGGTGGTCCTGTTTATGAGGTATTAGACCTTGGACCAGATACACGAAGAAAATCCTATCCAGATTTCACGGTATAAGAAAACTTATGCTTTATAATTCTCCTTACAAATTGAATTTGCAGCTCAACAAACCTTATTTCACTCAAACTTTCGTTTTAATAGATCAAGATCTCAATATTTCACAAAAGTTTTAATTATTTACTTTTTATTTAAAACAAAAATTACAATCAAAGAGATCTTTTTCTGGTTAAAGCATCTATAATATTATGAACGTTGGCCATGTGAGTTTTCATGTTTCCTTTTAGTTTAAAACGTTTGTTGCAGATGTCGCACTCGAATTGAGGTGGTTTGTTACATTCGAATTTTTGATGGGTGTAAATAGAGCTGAGGTGTCTGTATTTTTTACCACATAGTTTACAAACGTACCACAAACTACCATTTTCTTCTACTTTATCGTATACAACTAAAAATTACAAGAATTATTAGTGAAAACAAAATTCTTCAAGGGGGAAAAAGGCATAATAATAATAAATTTATTCATTACTCATCACATGATATAGACCAAGTCATAAGAAGCATACATAGAATTTAATATATTTTGAATATTTTAGAAAATTAAAAAAAATGCCGAGACACATCAACTTTTGAATTAAGTTGTGCGTTATGTAAACATAAATTTAAATGTACAGGGTGATTCACGCAAGTATGCCATAGTCAGTGTTGTTTTTTTTTAATGAAACACCCTGTATATTTGCATATTTTTGAAATCCTCCTAATGAACCGATTCCAACAAACTAAATAATGTATGGTCAATTATGAATTATACAGGGTGAAATTTTAAAATTAATAATTTATTACACTTGAAATATTGGTACTTTTTATATGGAGTTATCAAAAATCTAAACTAACTAATTATTAGAAATATTTGTATATTAAACAAAACCTGCTACGCCCATAAATTTTATCATAAATACCTAAAAACTGCCTAAAAACGCCAATAATTAGACAAAATCGGTAAATAATGTGAATTGTTTTAAATCGGTAAATAATGTGGATTGTTTTCTATTTTGTCAGTTGTTGATGTGTTGACAGTTTATACTGAAAAAGTAGAATCTTTGTCAAACACTCTTTCCTTGTCGACATAACAATGAAATAATTAACTTAGACTCACCGAATTGAGATTTTAATGATGATCGGGTACGGGGATAACTGCAGAAGTCAAGTTGAAGTGGCAGATTTATTTAATCACAGGTATCCCGAGTTGCCTAATATTTCACAAAGTACTGTGTCCAAAATTCATGCACAATTCAGAGAACTTGGACATGTCAAACCATTGAAAAGAAAACCACACTTAGTTGAAGATGATGTGAAAGTGGATATTATGTTAAGTGTCGAAGAGAATCCAACTTCAAGTACACGTCAAATTGCCCGTGAAAATAATGTTAGTCATACAACTGTTCTAAGATGTCTTCTTAAAGAAAAACTTCATCCCTACAAATTAACTTTTGTGCAGGAGTTAACAGAAAACGATCTAGATCGTAGAATGGATTTCTGCGAAAGATTGATGAATAAGCTGAACAGAAATGAGATAGCTCTTGGTACCATTATTTTTTCTGACGAATCAACATTCACATTGAATGGAGAGGTAAACCGACAGAACTGTAGATATTGGTCAGCAGAGAATCCTAATTGGATGCGTGAGACACATACTCAGTACCCTCAATAGGTGAACGTTTGGGCCGGTATCATAGGCGACCATATTATTGGTCCTATATTTATAGATGGATATTTGACAGCTGGAAAATATTTAAATATGCTTAGAAATGAAGTTATTCCTGCGTTGGCAAACTTATATCCCAACGCAATAGATCCTAGCTTACCGAATGAAAATGTTTGGTTCCAGCAAGACGGAGCAACACCCCATTATGCTTTAATGGTAAGAACTTATTTAGATGAAATCTTCCCCAATAAATGGATTGGACGAAGAGGTACTATTGAGTAGCCAGCTAGATCGCCATACCTTACGCCGTTAGATTTTTTTTCTGTGGAGTTATCTCAAGAACAAAGTATATGCAACACAACCAACTAGCATTGTAGACCTCAAAGACAGGATAACTACAGAAATACGGAATATTTCACCTCAAACTTTGAACAAAGTTAAGAAGGAGTTCTATAGGAGACTGTGCTATTGCCAACAACTAGAGGAGAGCATTTTTAGCATTTATTTTAATGTATTAAAATCAAATACATCAGGTATTTTATGTATGTGTTTAATAACTGTAAAAATAAAAATTTCACCCTGTATAATTCATAATTGACCATACATTATTTAGTTTGCTGGAATCGGTTTAGTTGGAATCGGTTCATTAAGAGGAATTCAAAAATATGCAAATATACAGGGTGTTTCATTAAAAAAAAAACAGCACAGACTATGGCATACTTGCGTGAATCACCCTGTACATTTACATTTATGTTTACATAACGCACAACTCAATTCAAAAGTTGACGTGTCTCGGCATTTTTCATAATTTTCTTAAATAATGACATGAGGAATTTTATTCCATAAGTGGTTTCCACACTGTATAAAGACTCGGATAGTCTTGGTATTGAGAAAGCTCGCCAATAATACGGTTGACATTTTGTAGTAATATTACATTTATTTATAAAAGACATGTGACTTTACAGAGTATTGTAAAAAAGGAACCATTCTCAATTTCTACTGAATTATATATTATAATATTATAAATATATACCAAATGATTTTTTTATGTTTGAAATTGCGGATTTAATGATTTCAGTTGAAATGCAATCGATCTCTCCTAAGTTAGTATTTTTTAGTGAGCTTATAGTGTCATGTACTACAACCTGAGAAACCCCCATGTAACAAAAACTACTCTGACAAGCCAATTGGCAAAGCCAGCGGCTGTAAAAACGTCTACATTATGTGTTAGCATTCATTAATAACTTTCTCGTTAATCTCACCGCATGTCTCACCTGAAGTCGCGATAGGTTGGCATGTCCCCACTTAGCTTCCTTTGACGGGGACCGACACACGTGCCAAAGGTCGCCTCTACATCGAATCGGCTTTGCCAATTGGCAAACTGCGGCATAGTGAAGACGCGCCTTTACAGTGTAGTCATTAAATGTAGTTTTGGTACATTTGACAGCAGGGAGAGATGAAAAAAATGTTCTAAATTTCACCGACTGCGCCAGTTATTAAAAAAAATTATTATTGTCTAAATAAAATTATAAATTCCACACACAAAGCAGAAAAAAATAAAAATAATTTAAAATAATCATCTGAATTCCGATTAATCAAAATTACAAGAATGTTTCGTTTTGTAATGCAGCCTCATGACGTTTCTTCGAAAACACTTATAGCTGCATATTTTGCAAGTTAACGACGGAGCCTTTCCGCACTCGTATCTTTTGTGTCTTTTGAGGTTATGGGACATTGAATAAATTTTACCACAACTGCATTTGAAACCACCTAAAATAAATACAAAAAATATTACTTGAAATATGAATAAACTGATATAACTACAGCACAAGTTACCCAACTGACGATATACAGCAAGATGAGTAAGAGAAAAAGTCGACTAATGGCGTGGATATTTAGAGTTTGTTCAACCATCCTTTGCCGTTACGTCATAATCGATGACGTATTCTGGTGTTTTACATGAATTTGGAAAAAGTGGTATATTCATTAATTTTTTACGTAGAATGTAATGGATAATGAACAGATCGTTTCAAGTGTGTACACTGTGTCAGAAAAATGGAACGAAAGTGTCGCTTTTTTGCTTGTCTATTGCTTCTGTTTGTGTTCGCCCTTGAGTATCTTGTGCTGTATTGACTGGATGGAGCTTGGAGAAAAATGAGCACAATTTAAAAGAGAAGAAATGTGGTCAGTTTACTATCTAACTGTCCAATATAATCGGGAAAATGCATGGAATAGTTACTTACTTATTTGGTGGTTGGAAGTTTTGTTTTTTCCTATTTATGAAAATGATAGAAATAAAAAAAATCACAATATCCATAGTTTATTACAAAACAAATTGACATTGTCTAAACATTGCTATACAAACAACACATAATTAAATTCCCAAAATTATATACTATATAAAAAAAATATATCAATGACATAAACCTTCAGAAGTGGTTGTTTCTAATTTTAATAAAGTTTTTTCACTATTTGCTGAAAATTAGATTTCTGTATCTGTAAGAATTTGAAGGGTGGGTGACCCCCACAGCACTTAGGCCACAATTGGCCCATTGTGCATCCTTCCGAGGTTCAGACTTCCTTCTGGCTCGTCATCCAGCCTACTTGTTTGAAGTAGGCGATAACGTCGCCGGAAGTAACGAAAATTAGATTTAAAAACGTTATAGTATTTTGAGTCACAAGGGCGGAAAATTACTTTTAGCAGCCCAAAACTGACAGTTGAGGTAGCAACCCTCAACTGTCAGCTTTTTCTGCCGACTAAACCAAAAAAATAGGAGAATATAACAAAAAATTTTGACATACACTGACATTTAATTGAAAAATTCATGTGAAACGTCAGATTAATCAAAAGATAATATAAAAAACTTGAATAGTGATAGTATATTACACAACGAGATGGGAAGAGTTTCATTAGAGCCGGCGCAAATTGGACCCAGCCCATGTACACGCCACGCGCAGCACACGTGTGACCGAAACCCAGTCCAAGTACACGTTTTTAATAGTAACGCATATTGAACTCAGCCCACGCCCATGCCTTACCCATACCCATTACCCTACATTTACCAAAATCTCCATCATTTCTCCCAGTATAGCTCATTTGATCTCATATAATCTTCATGAGAAGTATCATACAAAACAGGAAAGCTTCTAACAATTTCAATTTATTTTTCCATCTTAAAAAATATAGGAAATATAGGAAAATATATATTAATATAATATTATATTATAATATAATCCAAATATAGGAACCCACGATCCACGAAACTGTGTTGAAAGCACAACTTTACCCATGCGAACACAGGCTGGAACTGTACTGGCCGTTGGATAGGTTTAATATGCGCCATTCCGTCTCAATCAACGTTCTACAAAATAGTCCACGCGTGTGCTGTGCGTGGCGTGTACATGGGCTGGGTCCAATTTGCGCCGGCTCTTACTGTCGAGAGATTAGTCAGGGCGGGATGTGATCGATGAGGGCGGGAAGTGGAGATGTGTAATATGACACTTTCTAACCTCCAATGACGTTAGCAATGACAGCATTACATAAATATATGGTTGTGAATAAATGCATTTTCCGCCCTTTGGCTGCTAAACAATACTTTCTACCCTATTTTTATTGTTCGTATGGTTAGTTTTTCGGAAAAAAAGGTTAACAAACCACTTGAAAAGACTTTATCTCACTGACAATACAAAATTTAACCCAACATTAAAATATAAAATAACAAATACTATTATAGCTGCAAGAGTTATTAATTATAAATGCTCCAAAAACTACATTGGATCTTTATCTACATATTTCTTTTCAAACTAAAATTATTGAACAACTATTTCTATATAAATTTTAAAATTTCATGTTTTATAAGTACTACTACATACATATATTTTTCAAATATAGTCAAATGCAGTCTTATCATGTCAACAAAGACATACTCACCGTTTTTTGTTTCCTTTTATTGCGTTCAATCATAACTTCCAAACAAAATCCGTAAGATGAATAAGACAGTCTTATGCAATTTCGACAGGAGAAAAAAGGATAGAGGAAATTCACCAAATATGGAATAGTATCCTAATATGGAATGCCTTCATTTCTCTAAGACTATAAGTATGAAACGCAACACTCGACCATCTTCTGTTTCATTCGGTCTACTAACTATCGCACCCACATCATCGAGTCAGTTGCGCGAATGCTTCACGTGTGGCATGCGTGTTTTGTTTTGTTGTCGTGCAGAAAATTTTAAAGGTAAGTAATAAACGAGTATTACCATCATTATTTTCTTCGGGTATATTTGTTATCTCACATTTTGGTAACCTCTGTGTCTTCTGATTTGATACATATGGTTAGTGACCTTTGAACTTGCATAATAAGAGCGCTGCTTTTGACTATAGTTAGATTTGATGTGTGCTGAATAAACATATAATTTTCCATTGGAGACTTTTTGATTTAGTCAATGAATATTGGAATTTATATGTAAATTCTGCATTTGTAATACAGTCATTTGGTGCGTTAGAAAAGTAGAGGATGGTAAAAAGACATGTGAGTTCTAAATTATGTTGCAAATATACCAAGGGATGAAAATATAGGATCAACGTGTACAAAGAGATGGTAAATGTTATAATATACAAGTTTCATCACAAAATGCCATGAAGAGGAAGATACAAAGACTGTTCTAGAGCTCGTGATGAAATCGAGTAAGAAAAGTGACGAGAAAATTTCGATTTGTGAGGAAAAACGATGAATCGTAATACCTGGTCCAATAGAAACAGCGATGATAAGGAAAAATATTCTAAGTGCATTGAATGTGAGGCACTCTATAGTTTGGCAAGTTTATCTGAAGCTACGGGGTATTGGTAAGAGGCGAGGAAACATGGCGAATATCTGTCATAAACGTACAAATAGCGTACGGCACCTATTTTACCAAGTAAAATTGAAAATACAAAGGTCACTGACAATACCAACGCCACTGGATAAATCAATATCAGTCAATTGAGGAAGTGAGAGGGAAAAACACACGCACGCGCTTGCCAATAAGAAGTCAGCTGGTCAGGCCTTTCGATAAAAATCACCAATTACGTAATTCTGAGGGTGTGGTAATTATGGTTTTCGTACAACGCTGCCAGAGCTTGAAGAAGCCCATAACAAATTTAGAAAAATAATATTCATAAATTGAAAAAATTATGTTAATAGAAAAATCCAAGTTAACAAGAACATTAAAGAAGTGAGAGGGAAGAACACACGCACGCGCTTGCTTGAAGCTTGAAGAAGCCCATAACAAATTTGAAAAAGTGTCATCTTTTAATATTCATAAATTGAAAATATAATGTCAATAGAAAAAACCCAAGGAAACAAGCATATTGTTGATAATAAAAAGTTCCTTTTCTAATTATTATCACTACATACTTAGCACTTTAGCTTTTTCATGGTTGAACGTGGCAATATCGAATGATTTCGACTACATTCCTTTCACGGCTTCAGATAAACTTGCCAAAGTATACCTGATATTGTTGTGGAGTACGTCTAGAAACAAACCACAAAAATTATGAGTAATTTTCTTTCTGGAAAACTATATATATATATATATATATATATTTCCAGGTTGAAGTACCAAATAACTGTACTATTTTATGAATGAAAAATGAGTTTAGTTGCAACATGCGTCCTTTATAATTTTGAATAAATCATTATTACAATCATCAATATTTTTCAATTCTAGATATTATGAACAAATATACAATGTGTTATCGAAATCATAAAAAAGATATTTTCTTAAACCCGTTAAACATGTTTTGAATTTGAATTGTACAGTTTCTACATAGTGGGTAAAACATTTTTCAAGAAATTTTCAAAATGCTTTGAATGGTACGATTTAACGTGGGCGACAAGCGTGAACTTTCTTTTGCAGTCATACTTGCAGTAAATGCAGTTGAAGGTGCTTTTTGGTAGTAAATTCTTGGTTGGTTTGGGTTTTAACTTCTTTTGCAGTCTTTGTAAGTATCTCAACGATATTGCTAAAAAAGAACAAGCATTAGTATGAAATTTAGTTGATATTTTTCACATTTCCCCGTAATTTGCTATATCAATTTGAGAATTTATCAATGAGGGAGTTAGGGGAAACCTGTTTTTATTGAATATTTCCATATCTACCCCTTTCTTCAAAATTTCCGACAAAAAAAATGTTTTTGACATAAAAAATGCTCAAAATTCGTCCAGAGGGGTTTTTTGGGACGATAAGTCGACTGCCACAGTCTGTTTTTGTATAAAATCATTTTTTCTCCTTCAAATGAAGTCATGATATTTTCGAAAATTCACTTTTCAAAACTAAAGATGCTCATAACTCGACTAATAGAATAGATAGAACGTTCTAGTCTTCGGCAAACGATTCAGCGGAAAATATTAGATATTCCAGTGTATTTTAAGTCCATAATTCCAAGCAATAAGGAAGTTAGCGGAAGCCTGTTTATACAGGATGTCCCAAATAAGAGTGACTGATTTTAAACATTAATGCCCAGCTTATTAATTGAACCCAATTCATTGTGGAATATGTTTGATGAAGCAATGTTTCACATTAATGGCATGTGTAACAAACATAATTGTAGAATATGGGGTTCTCAAAAACCAATTTCTTTTAATGGATTTGTTGTTATGCGTCAAACGGTCACAGCATGAGTTGATTTTAGGCATCAAAATACGTTCATATGAAACTACTAATAAAAAATGTACTACTACTTGAAACCTCGAATATCTTTGTTGTTGATGCACAAAAGATAGAAAACTATACATTTTTGGAAAGGAGAATGTTTGCTATTTCGAATGAGATAAAAAATTATAGGGTGTTCCATTAAAAAAATATATATATTTTCCCCTTTGAATTTGAACAACATTAGTAAAACACCCTGTGTTGATGAGATGAAATGCCAGCCAAGCCTAAAAAAATATTTTTGATAAACTAGTGAAACAAGTGAAAACCCCATCTCTTTGGAGCAATTAATAAGCAGTTTAAAATCAGTCACTTTTCGAAAATCCACTTTTCAAAACTAAAGATGCCCATAACTCGACTAATATGATAGATAGAACGTTCTAATCTTCGGCAATCGATTCACCGGAAAATTTTACATATTCCAGTGTATTTTGAGTCAATAATTCCAGGCAATAAGGAAGTTAGCGGATGCCTGTTTTTATTAAATATTTCCATACCTACCCTTTGCTTCAAAATTTTCGACAAAAAATTTTTTTTTGACATATAAAATGCACAATTTGTCCCGGGGAGTTTTTTGAGACGATAAATCGACTGCCATGGTCTGTTTTTGTATAAAATCACATTATCTCCTCCAAATGGAGTCATGACATTTTCAAAAATTCACTTAAAGATGCTCATAACTAAACTAATATGATAGATAGAACGTTCTAGTCTTCACCAATCGATTCAGCAGACAATTTTACATATTCCAGTGGATTTTGAGTACACAATTCTAAGCAATAATGGAGCAGAAACCAGTACCATACAAGAAATTTTAAATAGTGGTAAAAGTGAAGGGTATGATCTAACAAAATATCAAGTTCGGGAGTACTAGTGGATCTTTTGAAAAAAAAAAACAATTTTTTCATCCATTTATATATTTTCCAAAAAACCATCCAAAAATTCAAACTTTATGCTTGCCGTTATACCATTTTCTAATTTCTTTAGATTTGTTGGGATGTATGCATTTGACATGTTTGAATAAATTAAATTTGTGTTTAGTGGTTTTGTGACAATACGGACAGGAAAATATACCGCTAACGCCACATTCGTACTTTAAGTGTCGCTTAAGACTGGTTTTGAGTGCATAAACCTTTCCGCATCGATGACACTTTGATACGTGAGGACCTACAAGCAAATTGGAATATTAATTTTCAACTTTATCTGCAAAAAAAAATAGACAACACATCTACAATCACATTGAAAAGTGGGCTTTTTCGCTTGCAATTAACAACGAAAAGTTGACGTTTCTTGAGGTGAGCAATTAACGCAATTAACCCTTGCTTTCGAACAATAATTCCTCACTTTTCGCTCTTAAGGGGAATCTATCGGCAGCGATTTGACAAAATATCGAAATATTTTTGGCAAAGAATTTTGAGGTTGGATGTATTGAAAATTAAGAAAAAAATATATCATGTAGATTAATGTTGAACTTAGAGTTCTCATCGAAAAAAACTTTGAAATGCTAACCAAATTTTGTTGAAAAAAATACGAATCATGAGGTAACTACACATATTAAGCAAAGTTTGAGCCCTTGTAAAGAATTAAATATGGATTAAATGGGAAAACTAATTGATAAGAAGTCTAATTTGGAGCTTTATGAATACTACTTATATAAAAATCTCAGAATCCTCAAATTACTTATGACCGTACAATTCCATATTGAAATTCTGTTCCTACCACTAAAATATCGGATAAAAATCCATCGCTCGCTTTTCTATCCTTCTATGACTGACATTGTCTCTCTGCTTCGGTAGTCGCGTGCCGTTCCATTGTTGATACAACGCTCGCCGGTCTCGGCGGTCTCCCAGTTCAGTACTGACGAAGCTTATAGTACGTGAACCAAAATCCGCTTGGACCGCTTGGCTACTAATTTTCGTTATGTGAACTTGAACGTGAGGAAGTAGGGAAACAAAAAAATATACAAAGCATAATTGTGCAAGGTCGAATTTGGTAGATGACCCTTAATACATAAATAACTATTTTGTTTGTTTGATCTTATTATTGGTGCTAACTGCCCAGGTCTGTGAGTACGATTTTCCTTCCTTGAGCTAGTTGTATGGACAGTTTTCCCAGCGTTATAATTTCTAATCTCACTGGACTTATTCTTCTCACTATTGTTATTTTTTGGAAGCATCTAGAAAGGGTCGATTAGTCCATAACTTTTTTGCAGTTTGTTAAAAAATATTAATATTAATATTAAAGTAAGGGTCGAATAATAACATTTATTCAATAATAATATCTAATTACAAAATATCCTTTACCATAATTTATTAAATAACATTTGGAATAAGTAATAATTTAGATTATTCTTCATACCGCATGTCCCAAGCAAAATACATTTTCGGTCACTAAAATGGGACAGCCGGTATACTATTTTAGAAAAAATTCATTTTGACTTTAGGTTGATTTTTTAAATGATCCTTGAACTCGTGTATTTTTTCCAAATGAAAACTCATGACATGTCGCATTAGATTATCTTTTCTCCGGCTTTTTTTAGAACAGTACAAACAACTGAAGGCTTCTGGAACGCCGCATTCAAATTTTAAATGTCTTTTTAAGGAATCTTTCCTGGTGTAGATTTTTCCGCATTTTTGGCAAGTTAAATATCCTGAAACTATTAAAAACTATTTAACCATTTTCGTTTTCAAAAATGCTTTTTCATATAAAAGACAACACTTGAAAATATACATTTTAAGGATATGAACGCGACCTTTACAAATCGAAGGCTTCATAAACTGTTTCTTTAATTTGTATATAAAAAAAAATACTTTTTAAATTTTCAATTATAATAAAAAATTACATAAAAAAATCAAATTTTCCAAGCTTTATTTTTTCTTATGGCTTCTTTTATACCATTCTTTGAACTCTGCGTATTTATCGGGATGGACATGGAGAACATGCTTCATAAGATTGAATTTATGTTTGGTACTTTTGTTGCAATACCAACAACTGAACTTGTCCGAAACCCCACATTCATATTTCAAATGTCTTTTTAATGTTGTTTCCGTACTGTACATTTTTTTACATCGCGTACAAACATGTTTCGTCGAATCTGAAAAGAATTATAGATAAATAATCGATTATTTCGTATATTTATATGGATTACTAAAAAGAGTACAATCTAAACTAGACGTCTAAACATTACTAATTTTGTTTGTTTTGATTTTGACGAAATATGGGTCAAAAAAATGTAGAGGTGGTTTTTACATGTTCTAGCCATTGGTCCAGTAACTGAACACCTGAAAATATAGAAAGCTTCCTAAAAGTCGCTGAAGACTTCACTTTGGGCTCAATTTGTAAGTCACGGCACGTGTTTTTAAACGAGATAAAACTTAATGCGATTGAGTTTACGGGGTGAAAAATGATCCCCTAAACCCTGGAAAACGGGTTTCTCGCTAATATCTGGCTAAATATACGAATTTGAGAATTTTTCTTTAGATAAAAATTAAAAGATCGTCTTATTATCTACAAAAGAGACTGTCTCCTCATTTCAGCTGCTGATGCTCTGCCTGTAGGAATTCTGCTGTCTATGCAGGGGGCGAACGAATTGTTCCATAACTCGGCAAAAAAGGGCTTAGTAATTTTAATATGATTATAAAGTCAATTTAAATCGTTCCTCACCCAGTACTCCACTGTTGTTGGACGCTACGACCCTTTCTGTGTGTTTTGGAATAAAAGTTTCTTTAGGTGATGGTATCAGATTACAAAACCGGGGCGGGGAGGGTCACTAGTATGTATTAAAACCCATAATATTGAATCAAAATTTTAATATCATTTTTTCGTTTTACAATAACCTAATTAATATTAACTTTTCGGAAAAATTCGTACTCGTTTGAATGATTCACAGCTATGTGGATAAAAAGAGTGTCTTTGGAATGAAAATGTTGATGGCAATAGAAACAATTCAAAGTGTAACCACGTTGTCCGCAATGTTCGTTACAGCCCAGCGTTAAAATTTTTCTTTTTTTACATTGATCTGAAAAAAAAATATAGAAACAATTTTTTAAATACCGAATATTCATATTTGTCCACTATAGTATAAATGTCGAAATTCCTGAATCTTATCAGAATGACAGCTCATGACGTGCTTCATGACATTATATTTCTGTTTAGTTTTTTGGTCGCAGTATATGCAACTGAAACTTTGCGGTTTGTTACATTCGTAATTCATGTGTCTCATTAGAGATTTTTTTCTCGTGTACACTCGATGGCATCTTTGGCAGGTATATTTTTCTAAAAGTACCAAAAAATATATTCAACCAGATAAATTATTAGAAAGTTTATTCCACACACACAAAAAGACAAGACGTGCATTGAACTTCCACTCGGGTTAGCATTGAGGGTGGATGTAGGAGCAGTAGGCGAGATATTTTATGGAATCCCTTGAAAATATCATGGTTAATGATAATCCGTTGCATCCGCTAATTGCACAATAACAGTTTATAGCCAAAACAACCAAAAATGGGCCTGTTTTTCGACATGTTTTCGAATTTTACTCGAAAAATATTAAGTTTATCGTGCATATTTATGGGAACAAAGTTATAGAGCGTGAAATTTGCTATGAAATTCCGTGGTTCAAATTGTAAAAATTCCTATCCCTGCAGCCACAGCGAATGAATAAGTAAAAAAAATTGAAATTGAATTTTTTCAGGCGCAAAATACTAATACAACTTATGGAGCCATGTAAATCATTATTTGAATCATAATACGTTATTTTTTCATGAACTGGAAGTAACAAACGCGGTTCCGATATCTTACTTAGTTGCTGAGTAATCTAATTGTTAATAAACATTGAGTAAAAGAAATAGACATTGTTAGAATAAAGACATATGCCACAAAAAATTATTTAAACCTACAATAATGTTTTTACACATAATGGGTTTATTGAATAAAAAAAGTATTAACTTGCAAGTCATAACTTATAAGAAAAAGCTAAAACTTCTAAGTAGAAGCTAATACTTATTTTTATTCGAATAAAAACTAGAACTCTCTCGAAAGTAAATACTGGAAAAATCTTTTGAATTTTGAGTGATTGCTTATAAGTACTTACTTATATTTACAAGTGTTTACTTTTTTCGTTGCTAATGTTGTGTAAAACAAAGCAACAAACAATAATTTTTGGAACTTTTGACAAAGATATTTTAACCTTATGTCCTAGAATGGGAAACCTTTGCTTTACTCGTCCAAAAACTTTCTCAATTACAGCTCTTTCCTTGGAGTGAGTGATATTGAATGATTCTTCAATTCGGTTTTGAGGATTTTTAAAAGGTGTCAATAGCCAAGGAGCAATTCCATATCCACTATCTCCGAGAAGGCAGAAATTACCCCGAAATCTTGCCACATTTTCATATACGGAACTTTGTTTCCAAATTCTGGAATCGTGAACACTTCCAGGCCATTGAGCGTCTACACTTGTAATCAATTCATTAACATCACAAGTTACTTGCACATTTATGCTAGCAAATCCTTTTCTGTTAATAAAATCATCGCCAAATTCTGGTGGTTTTTTAATTTGAACATGAGTGCAATCTACAGCACCAATGACTGTAGGAATTTGCTTCTTCCGTGGCATCTAGATTGGATGGAAATTTTATCCAATGGTGGGCCTTTTCTAATATACAATCAGCTACTTCACTTATGGTTTTGCATACTGTAGTATGATGAACGCCAAAATCTTCACCAATACCTGTTTGAAATCCGGTATCACTAACATATCGTAGGAATATCTCCATCTTTTGCCGAAATGCAACTGCACCTCCTCTGGATTCATCTTTCTCTGGTAAAAGATAATCCGAAATATAGTCTACACTTTCACTGTCAAAACGCAACAAGAGCTTAGATTTGCTTAGGCTGATGCTTCTTCTCTTCCTATAGTTCTTCCTGTTACGAACATTTATGAAGTCCACCATGTTTAACAATATACTAGCAACTACCGTAGGAAAAAAGGATGCTTTATAGGTACCTTAAAAATCTTCAAGTTATAACTTACTGATTTAAGACAGATCTTATTTTTATTCAAATGAAAATAAGCCAGTACTGGAAAAATCCTTATATTTTAAGTACATGCTTCATGAATTGCATTAGAATTTTGCGTCTGAAAAACAATTGACCATGATATCTTTAAGGGATTCCATCAAAAATCTCGCCTACTGCTTTTACATCCATGTTTTGATAGTTTTTGGGCTAACCCGACTGTACAACTAGACGTTCGACCCTAATGCATCATCAAAAGTTCGTTTATTGTCTTAAATATATTTATTGATAATTATTATACAATAAAATATATTATAATTTTGTAGCATACTTTCTATAACAATTCAAATTTTGATACCAAGCTCTAAATTCTTCTACTTTGCTAGAATGACAGCTGATGACATGTTTCATGAGGTTGTATTTTTGTTTGGTCTTTTGAGAACAGTACAAACATTTGAAGGATTCTGGCAGTCCGCATTCGTATTGTAAATGTCTTCGTAGTGAACCTCTAAGTGTATATATTTTTCCGCATTTCGGGCAACTCAAATATTCTTTTTCTAAAAAAAATTTAATATCAAAAGATAATTCTAATTAACAGTTCATTTGATGTAAGATTCACTTTTTTAATAACTGTAAGTAATATTGAAAAACAAAAATTATGTTTTCTCCAATTTTTTATTTTTAGTTTAAAAAATGCTTTGATTCACTGTAACACTCCGTAGAAAACTGTAAATATTCCATCTAGATGTTCGCCCAGAACAAATCTCCCAATTTTCATTTATGTACTTGCAAATGATTTTTTAAATTTCCTTTTCTTTTCGTACTAAACGTACAATTTTCAACAGAACATTGAAACATTGGAGGCTTACCACATTCCCATTTTTGATGAGTATATAGACTGCTTTTAGTTAAGTAAGATTTTTTACAAGTAGAACACTGATGGCGTCTTCCTATAACAAGAAAATAAAATCCCAAAAAAACTACAGTTTCTACTGCTGCTTTCTATTATTCATTTGTCATGCAGTTTCCAGATAAGTGGAAAAGGATCTCATGTACCTTCAAATTTTCCAAAATCAACACTTGTTTTATATATTTTTGAATTATTTTATTAAAACAAATATATTTTTTTCAATTATCGTCAAAATACCAACGGTGGAAAGAATTAAAAATTTTAAGGTTGTTGGATCCTGGTTTAATGGTTTTTGCAACATATTAAAACGATATGTTCTACATAATTCCAGAATTTGTTTCCAAAATCTTCTGCCAAACATCACATGCTTGATTTGGATAGCGCTGGGACAAAAACAGAGTATACCGGGTGTCCCAAGTTATCTTATACAGGCAATATCTCGCTTATTTGACAAGATCATTAATAAATAAAAAAAATGCATTGAATGGCATTAAAGTACCTTCCTAACGACTTAATGAAAAAATGTTTTACATTTGACAGCCCTCACTTTCCACAAATCCTCTTAATGAACCGATTCCAACAAACTAAATAATGTATGGTCAATTATGAATTATGCAGGGTGAAATTTTGAAATTAATAATTTATTATACTTGAAATATTGGTACTTTTTTAAATTAGCTAAATATGGATTCATCAAAAATCTAAACTAACTAATTATTAGACGTATTTGTATATTAAACAAAACCTGCTACGACCATGAATTTTATCATAAAAAACTAAAAACTGCCTAAAAACGCCAATAATTAGACCAAATCGGTAAATAATGTGGATTGTTTTAAATCGGTAAATAATGTGGATTGTTTTCTATTCTGTCAGTTATTGATGTGTTGACAGTTTATACTGAAAAAGTAAAATCTTTGTCAAACACTCTTTCCTTGTCGACGACATAACAATGAACTATTTAACTGAGACTCACCGAATTGAGATTTTAATGATGATCGGGTACGGGGATAACTGCAGAAGTCAAGTTGAAGTGGCAAACTTATTTAATCATAGGAATTGCCTAATATTTCACAAAAGGACTGTGTCTAAAATTCATGCACAATTCAGAGAACTTGGACATGTCAAACCATTGAAAAGAAAACCACACTTCGTTGAAGATGATGTGAAAGTGGATATTTTGTTAAGTGTCGAAGAGAATCCAACTTCAAGTACACGTCAAATTGCCCGTGAAAATAATGTTAGTCATACAACTGTTCTAAGATGTCTTCATAAAGGAAAACTTCATCCCTACAAATTAACTTTTATGCAGGAGTTAACAGAAGACGATCCAGATCGTAGAATGGATTTCTGCGAAAGATTGATGAATAAGCTGAACAGAAATGAGATAGCTCTTGGTACCATTCTTTTTTCTGAGGAATCAACATTCACATTGAATGGAGAGGTAAACCGACAAAACTGTAGATATTGGTCAGCAGAGAATCCTAATTGGATGCGTGAGACACATACTCAGTACCCTCAAAAGGTGAACGTTTGGGCCGGTATCATAGACCATATTATTGGTCCTATATTTATAGATGGAAATTTGACAGCTGAAAAATATTTAAGTATGCCCAGAAATGAAGTTATTCCTGCGTTGGCAAACTTATATCCCAACGCAATAGATCCTAGCTTACCGAATGAAAATGTTTGGTTCCAGCAAGACGGAACAACACCCCATTATGCTTTAATGGTAAGAACTTATTCAGAAGAAATCTTCCCCAATAAATGGATTGGACGAAGAGGTACTATTTAGTGGCCAGCTAGATCGCCAGACCTTACGCCGTTAGATTTTTTTCTGTGGGGTTATCTCAAGAATAAAGTATATGCAGCACCACCAACTAGCATTGTAGACCTCAAAGACAGGATAACTACAGAAATTCGGAATATTTCACCTCAAACTTTAAACAAAGTTAAGGAGGAGTTCTATAGGAGACTGTGCTATTGCCAACAACTAGATGGAGAACATTTTGAGCATTTATTTTAATGTATTAAAATCAAATACATCTGGTATTTTATGTATGTGTTTAATAACTGTAAAAATAAGTTTCATTCTGTATAATTTATAATTGACCATACATTATTTAGTTTGTTGGAATCGGTTCATTAAGAGGATTTCAAAAATATGCAAATATACAGGGTGTTTCATTGAAAAAAACAACACCGACTATGGCATACTTGCGTGAATCACTCTGTACATTTACATTTATGTTTACATAACGCACCACTCAATTCAAAAGCATTTTTTATAATTTCTTAAAATAATGACATGAGGAATTTTATTCCATAAGTGGTTTCCACACTGAATATGTAAGTCTGCTAGACAATGTGGGTCTTTGTTTTTGTAGTCTAATAATTACTGAGAGGAATCTATTGAGGAATAGGACAGTCCTGATAGATTTTCCCAGAAATCCTTAGAATTTCGAGCAGCCGAAGTGTTTTTTAACAAAACTTGATAGGAGATCTGGTTCAATCCAGACTTGAGAGCTGGGTAACATTATTTGAAGAATAAGCTGGTCATGTGTTTGGCAAAACTTTAGAACAGATCTGGTTTATTTCTTTATTAAAGAGATCCAATTTCCAACCAGTAAAACCTATAGTCTAAACGCTTTTTTTTTACAATCTTTTAAATTTTTTCTCAACTAGATCCACCAGGATGCAATATTTGTAAGTGACGTTTCAAGTTTCCTTTAATTTTTGTCTTGTAGCTGCAGTTTTGATGGGTACATTTAAAATTAGCCGATTTTCCACATTCCCATTTTACATGACTGTAGATTCCACTTCTGGATAAATACGATTTTTGACAGGTTTTGCAAACAAATGGTTTTGCTAAAACAAAAAAAAATCAGCTGTTTTATAATAAAAAAAACCAACTGGAATAAAAAAATTCTAAACACAAAAAGAAAATGATATAATTTTATTGATAAATATTTTACATACAATACTCGACATGTTTAGCTTGCGCATGCCTGTGCACACTATATATAACGTGACTTTTATAAGGACAATAAGGACATTGGAAGGATTTTTCTTTGCCGCAATAAAATTTCATGTGTTTGTACAAGTTGCTGCGACTGGAATATTTCTTGCCACATGTCGAACATATGAAGGACGCTGAAAAATATCAAATTTCAATAACAAATAATATATGAAATCGATAACAACAAATATACAGAGCGTCTTAAGCTTTTTGCATCTCCTGGAAAGCTCCTTGAAGGATTTTAAAGATTTGGTTCGACAATAAATGAAACTAAATTTTAAATAAAAAATATATTTTGTAAAATAATATTTTTCCATACATCAACAAAAATTGTTTACTCTAAATTGAAAATAAAGGAAATATCAGGTCATAGTACCAAGCAAAAGTAGGACTTCTATATTTGGATATATTTTCAAAAATTCATCAAAAAAATATCAGGTTCCAATACCAAGCAAAAGTCTATACTACTTGTAAGGACCTTTATTTTTGCATATATTTTCAATAATTTATCAAAAAATTACCTAAAAACCCAAAAATTTTTTTCACAACATTGAACTTCAATGAAAATTTACCAAAAAGGATATCCACAATTTTCTTTCGAGTCCTGTTGACCTTGCGACTCCCCAGCATGTTTCGTTTTAAAATGAAAATTATATTCATAAGGCCGATGATATTTTTTTCCGCATAGTATACAAATAATACTAGGCTCTTTTCCGCATTTAAATCTTAGGTGGCTAGTTAGGTGTTTCTTGTATTTATATTTTGACGAACAGTGTGGACATTGAAACCGTCTGTCTGAAATATTTTAACAATTATTTATATAAATTTATTTCAAGTATTTCTTCTCTTTTATTTATCACACCCTGTATTGTAAGTATTCAGAAGGATACAGAAGACAAAGGATTATCATAATATCGTATAGTCAAGCAGCCATTAAAGCACTGAGCTCTTGTTTAATCAGTTCCAAAATGGTGTGGGAATGCCTAGATCCTATTAGTAAACTCTTGTCGTACTCGTTTGAATGTGTCAGCTGAAATTGCATTGCATTCTTCAATAATTCTTTCTTTCAAAACGCCAATACTATCTGGTGCCGTAGTATAAACCTTGGATTTCAGGCACCCCCATAGAAAAAAATCTAATGGTGTAAGATCTGGTGACCGAGGTGGCCATTCTATAGGACCTCGCCGGCCAATCCATCTACCTCGATATTCTTCATCCAGGTAACGTCTTACTGCACCATAATAATGTGCAGGAGCACCATCCTGTTGAAATGTTATTTTCAGATGGCCGAATTCATCTGGATTATCTTCCAGAATTTCAAAAATTAACGGCTCAATTGCATTATGTAACATCTCCAGATACACTTCACCGCTTAAATTTGAATTTAGGAAGACAGGACCAACTATCTATGTGGTTTCCCAAAATATCTGCCCAAACATTGACTTTTTCTGGAAATTGGGTATGTTGTTCACGAAAGGTGTGAGGATTTGTGTCACTCCAATACCTTACATTTCGTGTATTCATATTTCCATTGAGGCAAAAAGTACTTTCGTCACTAAAACAAATTGTTTTTGTGTAATGTGGGTTTTGACTAATTTTATTTGTCATACATTCACAGAATTCGAGTCTTCTGTCGGGGTCGTCATCCGAAAGGTGGTGCACCATTTTTAACTTGTATGGATGACATTTATTTTTAGCCAACACTCTCTGTACTGTACTTTTACTTACTTCACAGATAGACGCAACTTTAGTTGAAGAGGAAGTAGAGTTTACTAACATTTCAGCAACTATATCAATTTTTTTATCATCACCAAATGTTGGTCGACCAGATAGTTTGGCATCTTGAACACTACCTGTTGCTTCAAACTTGTGAAGAAGCTCCCTCAAATAAGTTCTCGAGATAGGGCGATCTGGGTATCTCTCATTAAATAAACGTTCCACTTCATGGAGATTCTTTCTAGATTTACCAATTATTAAGATAGCTGCTACTTTGTCGGCTTGAGTACGTACCATTTTGACTATGTAAACTCTTAAACGTCTCGTTAAACAATAATAAAATTAAATATTTAAGCTATTTAGAAAAAAAGCAAATACTATTAAATTAAAAACGTCAATTTTTTTGACAACTAACCAGAGGCGGACTGAAAAATCTTCAATATTTAAATGTGAAATAATAATTTTGGTATTTATTTAATTTATCCGTCAAAATTAGTTTAAACCCAAGCAAAATTTATATAGCTATGTTGCCAATGTTAATTACTTTCAAACAAGATGTCACTTGCCATAAGGTCCTACTTAAAATTATTGGCCAGAGTGGCACTGTGACGTCATCTATCGCTATTACGTCACCTGTTATCATTCGTAGAGAAGTTTACAACACTTTATTTTCACCCTCCAAATTTTATTAATATAAGTGTAGCCGTTCAAAGGTACGAGGGGGGGAGGGGACATTTGAATATCTCTGTATACACTTAGGTACATTGTGAGTAAAATGAAATAATGTAAATTAAAACTCTAATATCTTATTTTTTTTATATTTTAAATAACAAAAAAAGCTACATATCTTTATAATAGAACATTTCAAATTCGGAACTGTATTGATAATGTTTTTTGAATACGTGTATTTTAATGTCGTATTTCTGCCTGGTCGTTATGGGACAATAGGGACATTTGAATTGGTTCTGTTTACAACACTCGTATCTGACATGTCTGTATAAAGTCGATTTTTGTTGATAATGTTTCCCACAAACGGTACAAACGAATTTTCCTACAACAGAAAATTATCAGTTTTATTTGAATTCAAAAATATAAAAAAAAGTTAAAATTTGCTTTACCTGAGATTATAATGCTGCCATCATCTGTAGGTGGCTGGTATCTCAATTGCCGCAAAAGAACTAACCAGAAAAGGAATTTCTGGCAGAAACATAACAATCTGCACTGATATTAGACAAGCACTATTAGCCTTGAACGAACAAATTGTTACAGGGCTAGTACTAGAATGATACCAACATTTAGCTAGCACCTCAGCAGATTCAATATTATCCTGAGGTGGTTTAAGGGGCACGACAGGAATAAAGGTAATCACATTGCCGATTCTTTAGCCAGGGAAGCGGCTGGATTGAAAACTTTAGGACCATTAGGACATCTACGATCTAACGACTTCGACAATTGTGGAACTAGCCAAAGGTTACATCCATGCACAATGCAGTCTTGCTAGGACCACCCTGGGAAGCTGGCGCCGAAGAAATATTTGGTGATGACAAGGAAAAACCTACGTTTAACAGTAGGATTTCTGACTGGCCACTGTCAACTAAGGAAACACCTCCATACTATGGGGCTTGTGGACACACCTCTATGCAGGATGAGTGAACAGGAAGAAGAAACTGTCAGACATGTATTATGCGAGTGTCCGGAGTTATCGTCAATAAGAGAGTGTGTGTTCGGTGAGTCTTGGCCCTACACCTGCCGATATAAAGGAGATGTCTCCTAGTGACCTATCTTCCTGAGAAGGACAGGATTTACGATGAACTAGGAGGACAACTCCTCAGGAGGATGTACAATGGGTCACATGTGGATGTGAGCCTACCCTCACCCTCCCTACTCTACAGAAACATATTTGTAGGATAAAGTTTTCTCTTATTATGTGTCTTTTTATCCCTATACCAAAAAGGAGAGGATTTGTTTCATGATAAAAATGGAATATTTCTAACATCAGTTTTAATTGAAACTCAACAATATTTTATATAAATATTTCAGCAGGTGACACGCTAGAGAAATCATTTGCGTGAATTATAAACAAATAGGATCATTATCGTCTCCAATAATCATACATAATTTTCTAAAAATTTTGGTTCAATTCACATTTTCCATGATAAACGACCATGGTTTGCCCCCTCTCCTCAATTTTGAACCTTGGTACGCTCTTGGAAAGAACATAGTGCGGCCTCCATTGAAGGAGAGCTCTGACAATACCCAGATAAGGTTTAAAAGTTCTATATAACAAACCAGAAAAACTTGTATCTGCTGTTAACTCTATATAAGGGTCAATTCTATAAGAAGTGGTTAAAAATTAACAGCTTGCTGTTAAATTTGACGAAGTTTCCGCTATTAGAAATGCTTCAATCTATATATTGTCAAGATTATGATTCAAATTTCAACATGTATGGTATCCAATGAAGAGTTTTCCGTTAATACTTTAAAGCTTATTATGTATAAAGATTAGCAAAAATGGGTTAGCAGATTGTCTTATTTTCAACTGAGTGTTAAAATTTAACATTCGCTTACAGAATTGCTTCTTTAGGCCGTTGATTGAGAAAAAGGAAACTCATTAGTAGATGCCTATTCCGCCAGAATTAGCTACTAGTGATAAAATCCGTGAAAAATTAAGTTGACAATTATTGCTTGTTCGATCCAAGTGAAAAAATGAGTTTCTCTATTAATTATTAATAAATTTTTTTTATGTTACGATCAATAATGGATAAACTCAAATGTTTTGAGAATCCAGGGATAATAGTTTAACAAAAACTTGTGCAACATAATTTTGTATACCCAGGAGATTGTCTTTAACGTATTTTCTGCTTAAAATTACCCAACAAAATAAAATTATTCGAATAAAAATATTATTAGCTTGAAATAAGGAGTGCGTTCATAATCTATGGGTTAGGTGAGAAGCGAAAACAGACAGTGTACCTGTCTTCACCATCTTGGAGTACAATATATACCTTCATAAGGCCCTTTATAGTTACTTATAAGTACTTGGGTTATTTGATATTGAAACGTTTCTTGAAACTAATTTCAGGAAATTTATTTTTCCAATGTGTCACTCGCCTTAAATATGAGATGTTACAAATAGAAATATTTTAACAAAGTAAACAATCGCACGTTTTTAATAATAATAGTAGAATGCAGAAATTATGGTTTTTGAAAATAAAACCATATTAAAAATTTGTTAAAATTAGATATAAAGGTTTCCCGAGTTAGAAACAACCATTTCAGTTACTGAATTTTACTTAATCACTAGGGTAGAATGAACCATATTAATAAATTTTTGAATTGTCAAATTTGACGCAACGTCGTGTAAAATTATTCCAGTGAATTGTCGTTATTATTAAAAATATTTACCTTTGTTAATTAGGAGATTTTGAAATTTTTGGTAGTCTACGAGATAAATCTTCCATATATAATTCACTAATAAATGATGATACAAGAGATCAGAATAAATATCTGACAGTACACTGACAAATACATAACAAGTAAAATAAGAAACTGTCAAATTTGACATAACGATTTCAAATTGTCATTATTATTCAATTCTACGGGGTGGTTCTTAAGTAATTGTACATAGAAGTAGAGTAGAATCTTCACTTCAAAATATTGCGATTTAAACCAACTATATAGCCTTAAGGGGAATCTATCGGCAGCGATTTGACAAAATATCGAAGTATTTTTGGCAAAGAATTTTAAGGTTATGGATGTATTGAAAATTAAAAAAAATATATATCATGTAGATTAATGTTGAACTTAGAGTTCTCATCGAATAAAAACTTTGAAATGCTAACCAAATTTTGATGAAAAAAATACGAATCATGAGGTAATTACACATATTAAGCAAAGTTTGAGCCCTTGTAAAGAATTAAATATGGATTAAATGGAAAAACTTATTGATAAGAAGTCTAATTTGAAGCTTTATGAATACTATATAAAAATCTCAGAATCCGCAAATTACTTATGACCGTACAATTCCTTATTGAAATTCGGTTGCTACCACTAAAATATCGGATAAAAATCCATCTCTCGCTTTTCTATCCTTCTATGACTGACATTGTCTCTCTGCTTCGGTAGTCGCGTGCCGTTCCATTGTTGATACAACGCTCGCCGGTCTCCCAGTTCAGTACTGACGAAGCTTATAGAGTAGTACGTGAACCAAAATCCGCTTGGACCGCTTGGCTACCTACATGTTGCGGAGCTTTCATATTTCTAATAAAATTTTCGTTATGTGAACTTAAACGTGAGGACGTAGGGAAACAAAAAAATATACAAAGCACAATTTATTGTGCAAGGTCGAATTTGGTAGATGCCTCTCAATAAAATGTTGATATTAAGAGATACACAGGGTGTTGAACATGTAATTTTAATTTTCGTTTTTTACAATAATTTTAACGCTTTTTGATGGATATACACATAAATTTGAGGTTGGGGGTTTTTTCATATGAGAAATCATAATTTTGTATTTATTTCGATGTATTTTGTAGAGGGCGCCACGTAGGCCAAGTATGCGGCATAAATGTACACAAAACTTTTTTGTCTTTTAAATTTTAAACTACTTTTGTGAAAAATAATCAAAGCCACATCATTACAGCAGAAAAAAGGTATATATCTTAACATCAACATTTTATTAAGGCTAGTTTATTTAACTCGCAATATTTTGAAGTGAAGATTATACTGTACTATGTACAATTACTTAAGGACCACCCTGTATACATTGTAGAACAGCCAAATATAAAAAAATCTTTATTTTGTTAACTGTACTTATACATATCTCAAGAAGTAGTTGTTTCTAATTCCAAAAACGTTCATATCCATATTAAATAACATGAGAATTATAAGAATTTATTTTTGCAGATAAGATGTTTTGATTAAAAATAAACATCATTTTGAACTTGGTGATTTTTAATCCTTATGTGTTGGTTTAAAGTCCAAAGTCGCTTGGCTCGATAGCTACATCCCGGAAAATTGCACAGATATGAAGCTACTTTCCCGCACTCGTATCTCATATGTTGTATCAGACCCTTCTTCCTACTATATCTTCTGTTACATGCTTCGCAAAAGTAGACAGCTGAAAATGATTTTCTTTAACACGCTTATATCAGCTTCATTTGGTTGGCAAGTTTATCTGAAGCTACGGGGCATCGGTAAGAGGCGAGGAAATATGACGCATATCTGTCATAAATGTACAAATGGCGTACGGTGCCTATTTTGCCAAATAAAATTGAAAATACAAAGGTCACTGACAATACTAGCACGACTGGATAAATCAATATCAGTCAATTGAGGAAGTGAGAGGGAAGAACACACGCACGCGCTTGCCAATAAGAAGTCAGCTGGTCAGGCCTTTCGATAAAAATCACCAATTACGTAATTCTGAGGGTGTGGTAATTATGGTTTTCGTACAACGCTGCCAGAGCTTGAAGAAGCCCATAACAAATTTAGAAAAATAATGTTCATAAATTGAAAAAATTATGTTACCTAATGGAAAAATCCAAGTTAACAAGAACATTAAAGAATAAACGTTTAATCATATTGTTAATATTGTTAATAATAAAAAGTCCATTTTCTAATTATTATCACTACATACTTAGCACTTTAGCTTTTCCATAGTTAAACCTGGCAATATCAAATGTTTTCGACTGCATTCATTTCACGGCTTCAGATAAACTTACCAAAGACTTATGACAATACAATAGGGTTTTGAGGGTTATTTTATGTCAGGTGAACAAAATTGTTTTTGCACATGTTTTACGTACAATATTTTTTCTACGTTTCCAAATTTGAAATAGAATCAGTGATTGCTAACCAGCTGGTGCAAAATGTGGCTCTGTTATTGAAGAAGTTACCCTTTTATCATTTGGTGTGGGTAGAGTATATAAAAGTAAAAAAAAATTATACAGGGTGAATGTTTTAATTTAACACATTATATTTTCTTTTAGTTTTCGCGTCTTCGGGTATTTTTTCATTTTTATGCATAAAACTGTAATGACTTAAAAGATGATGTTTCCTTTTGGTTCTGTGATCACAGTGAGCGCATTTGAATCTTGGTTCCTGGCCGCATTCGAATTTTATGTGGGAATTTAAGGAAGTTCGATGTTGATAGATTTTCATACAATTAGGACATTTATAATTGCCTGAAAATAAACAAACAATTAATGACAAATATATTTTGAATAAAATACATACCTTTTTTTTAACAGAAATTTGTTTAAATAGTCTGCAAAAGAATATGATTATAGTTAAATACTGTTTTTTATTTGGCACATAACGTAACAACGTAACGTAACGTAACGGTCAGATAATTTGCGTCGCGACCCCTCTCGCTCGGTCAGATTTTTTTCTCGCTTCAACCTAACATAAAGAACTAAAGTTCTAATACTATCTTTTAGGATTTAAGGACATTTAGACACAATCAAATTCACAATAGAACCGAAAAAAATATATTCACTTCAATTCAAGATACCTTAAACATCCTACTTCTGAAAATTGTTTTATCTAGTGCTTACTTGATTCAAAGACTTCTGTTTCACCCTGTAAATAGTTTTATACAGGATGTCCAAAAGTTGTCGTCTCAGAAGTTGTACCAAAAATGAACATATATTCTGGAAATATCATATAACATTCCAGAAATCTGTGACTAGATATTTTTTAATGAAACTCCCCATATATAATTTTTTCTCTTATTTTTTGGGAATGAAGACCACAATAATGTTTTTTTATTTTTTTATTTCGACGTTTCGGTAGCGTTCCAGCTACCTTTGTGAAGATTAAATAATGATAAAATAATTTTTGGTCCCTATCTGACACAACGAAAAAAATATTAAAACTAGACAATCAATAATATTTTGAAGTTTAAGACTTCAAAACTTTGTTGTCAAATTTTATTGAGGGCCATTCATAGTAGATCACATCTCTGGTAAAATGTGAAATGAATATTTTATTTTATGACATTCCAAAGATATGATAGTCTACTCATAGAAATGGAATCCAGTGAAGTGCACGTTCCAGGAACGGTTTTTATTGGGATAGCGCTTTTTTTTCGCTTATTTTGGAAATGTTGTTAATAAAACGCGTTTGTTGTTACTTTTTTGTGTATGATTATTTTTGTTTTCAAAATATGTATGACTCAGTTTGGTGATTTTGTGTATTGAAGTGTGTATCGATTAACAACTATTCCAATGATAAATCATAAGAAAACCTGGATAAAAACTTATGATGCTATCCCAATAAAAACCGTTCCTGGAACGTGCACTTCACTGGATTCCATTTCTAGTAGACTATCATATCTTTGGAATGTCATAAATTAAAATATTTATTTCACATTTTACCAGAGATGTGATCTACTATGAATGGACCTTAATAAAATTTGACAACAAAGTTTAGTAGTCTTAAACTTCAAAATATTATTGATTGTCTAGTTGTCATATTTTTTTCGTTGTGTCAGATAGGGACCAAAAATTATTTTATCATTATTTAATCTTGACAAAGGTAACTGGAACGCTACCGAAACGTCGAAATAAAAAAATAAAAAAACATTATTGTGGTTTCCATTCCCAAAAAATAATAAATAATGCCACAAGGAACTTACAGAAGTTATCCCTATATATATTCTATTGTACACTATAACCTAGAAAGGCAATACATTTTTTAATGTGGGAAATCAAATTTGTAGCAATAAAAAATCATTTAACTGTATTTAACTTTATTTAGCATCATTATAAGCTTTTCTAATTATACACTTAACAATCTAAAATACGATAGAATTTACCAAGATTCATATATAGAAAAAAATAAAGAAAACACTTTTCCACTAACGGAAAATGATAATTGAAATTTTCATTTTAAAATATCGATATTTGAATTTGACTTGAAAAGTCTCAACTTGTCTTCAAAAATATTTATAGAATATTAGAATGTAAAACAGTTACCTTTTTTTGGAAATTAGAAAAAATTTAAATGCCAATTTTGAAAAAAGTGTTAGAATTTTGGATGCAGTTTTTTTTTCAAATTTTGAGAAAATGGCAAAAGCCAGAAAAATAAATCTAAAATAAAGGATGTAAAGAAAATAAAAAAGGTAATTAATATAATGAAAATTCACATATACACTGTGACCGAAATAAAGGAGTACATTTTTTTATTGATAATATTTTGTTAGTTTTTTGAGCGAGGACATGTTAGAATATTAGACCTTGCAAAAAGAAAATAAATCACCCAAAAAACAAATAAAATATTTTCAATTAAAAAATGGCTACAGTGTATAAAGCAGCTACAAGGTAGAGTATAAAAAAATAATTATAATATTGAACCTTCCAATTATCAACAATCATAGTATACTTAAACAATTATTATTCGAAAAAAAAAACACTTAAATCTACATAGGCATGGCATAATTATGATCAAATAATATCGGACAAGACATCGTATCTTCATACAATTCATCTTCCGAATCGCTGAATCTTTCAAACTTTTGAATAACATTCTCCAACAATCCAACACTTAATTCCAATTCAGAATCTTCGTCTATTTCAATGACACTCTGTACATCTTCCATATCCAATAACTCATCGTTAAAATCACCTTCTACCTCCGGGTTTACATCGTTGTTAATTTCAACGAATAATTTAGAAGGTTTAGTGGCTTTGAGACTTTTTTTAGATTCAGATGTTTGAGATGCGCAGTAGTTGCAGATTTGAATCTTTCCGTCTCTCACCACACACTCGCATTTACGTTTTTTCTTTATAGGTCTTTTCTTCAATATTTTATTTTTTGCTTTTTGACGTTTAATTTCTTCCAAATCTGGTTTTACGTTAATGTCAAATTTTATATCAACATCTTCTTCCTCGTCGCTTTCAGGAAGTTTATTGAAAGGATGCAGCTTTGGAGGAGCATCCTCGCACTTATTTTCTGGAGATTTTGGTTTGGTTTTTTTCTTAATAGACTTCAACATCGGGATATTCAGTTTTTCCAACTTTTCCCTTGCTTTTTTAGTGATATACTTTCTCTTTTTGTTCGATATATTATTGGGTAAGCAAACTTTTTTTGCTTTAAAAAATGTTTTATAACGTTTCGCCAATTTGGTTTTTCTTTCGATGCGACAACACATTTTGCACTCGGTCTGGCCCCGTGAAATGAATCCACTGCATTTTTTGCATCTTATGGTCTTTAAAGTTTGTCCTAATTTATTTTGATGGTACGAAATATAATAAGGAATGGATTTTTTTGCTGTAGTCTCCTTCTGATTGGAAACTGAACTTTTAGGTTCTTGCTTGACGTACTCCACGTCTTCACTTATTCTCCTTGGAGGATGTCTCTTGCGTTTTTCCTTGAAAACTCTATTCATACTGATAGTGGGGAATGGAACTGTCTTCACTAGCTCTAGTAAATCATCTTGCTGAGACTCTAAAAAGAAAATTTGGTTAATATATTAATAATAAGAAAAAGAATTATTAAAACTATTTTAATTTAAATATTTCTACCACTATAATATATGAAATAATAAAATAAAAATACAAGCTAAAGGAGATGGTAATGAAAAATACGTTTCCCATGGTAAATAAATTTATTTTCGAAATTTAACATCTAACAAATTGTTTAGAAAAATATTAGTTTGTATTGTATACTTTTCTTAATAATACGTAACAAGAGAAATACATTTCAAAATATTTTTTAACCCGATAAGGCACGTCTGAATAAGGCCGATAAAATAGAAGATATACTATCGAAGGGCTTAAAAATATTTTCATTTAAAATTACACCGGCAAAATTAATAATTTGTTTTTTTATTTAAAGAAAATTAAAAGCGTTCCAGCTATTTGACAAAAAATATTAGTTTTGCTGCCATTGAAATATACAGAGTGACCCATTTTGTTGGAAGCACCCCCTTAAAATCCGCATTTTTAAACTGATTTTGTTTAAATTTTTTTTGTTAGATTCAGTATCAAAAACAGTATTTTGGCACAGATTTTCATAGCTCAATTACTATTTTCAAGGCCCTCTATGTTAATTTTTCTTTGCCAAAAATTTGTCTACATTGTACGTAAAAAATTAATGAAAATACCACTTTTTCCAAATTCATGTTGTAATAACTTTGTCGTTAATAAAATTTTTTTTTTCTAATTTTGACATATAAAGTGACACTTTTTAAAACTGATTGACATTATGAAACGTCTTACTTTTTGTAACTAGTTGCATAAAGTAAAATTTTATGCAATTGGTGACGAAAAATGTATTTCAAAATTAGTGACAAAAAGAATTATTCTATTTATTAAACTGTTATAATACAAGTTAAAAACATAAATTATAAATTAATTAATTATTATAAATAGGTATTGATAACACAATTATTGCAATTATTCAAATTAATTCCCGACGACATATTTTTTTCATTGCTCGAACTTGCTGTTATTTGGGAAGCGGCGCACATTGCATTAGACATTGGATGTTTCACCAAATATTTCTTGCGCTATGTTTTTTATTATTCATGGAATTTTCAACATATCCCTCCGCAACAGAGGTAGATTTCCAACCTCCATGCCTCTTTAATTTTAAAATATCAGCGCCACTGTCTGCTAGGAAAATGGCAGAGCTTCTTCTGAACACTTCTGAAGCAGTGGCCAGTATATAGAACAGGATTTGAAAGACCAAGAAATTGTGCAATAACTTTTGGCAGACTTCCCACAGGATTTCTGGTACATTTTCCATTCGCATATTTTACAAAAAAATCTGTTGTGTTTAAAAACCTGGGGACGCAACTTAATATATTTTCTTAATATTTCAACAAGATTCGTATTTTCAATGTCTCCAGTGGTAATTGCAAACTGCCGTATAACTTTTGTTTTTGAAGGTGGGATATCAACACAAAAATGGCTTCCTTCTTCTATAACATTTTCAACTGGAAGAAATGTTAATTCAGCTTTTCTGCATGCTCCTGCCATTCCAATTATCATTGCAACCTTAGCCATTGACTTTTCTTTGTCAACAGCTTCCACTAAAAATTTGGCAAAATCTTCTTTAATAAAAACTTTTGACTTTTTAGCACTGTACCCGTCCGCTTGCCTTTTAGTATATGCTACCAAATTTGTATATTTTTCAATATCAATATTCCTTTTCAGATTTAGTTCAGACCTTAACATTGAGTAAAGTGTCCATAATGTGGAAACTTTTAGATCTTTCTTACCCTCAAAATATGCAAGTAAAACTTTCTCATTAACATGTTTAATTTTCTTCTCATCACACCACGTAACAATTTTTTCGTATGCCAAATCATAAACTGCCTTTGACTTTTTGGGAATTACTGATAATAGAGCATTACCTGCTGCCTCTTCAATATAGCTTGGTAGCTCTTCAGAACTTGAATCACTCATTTTTTAAAAATAAAACTAAAAATATATCAATCTCGCTAAAAACCTTCCGTCTAGCCTTTTTTACAAAATTTCAAACTGACAAGTAACATGAAGTAACAGCAAGAAACTTAATTTATGTTTCCCAAATTTTTATCAATTATATTAAATTTCATTTTTTTATTACTTTCTTCAAAATTAGTAAAAATCTTGTATGCAATACGTTACGAAATGAAATTTTGTGAGTTTTTGCGAAACGCGTTACACAAAATTAGGCATGATGGCATAAATAGCTATTATAAAATTTTGCCAATTTACTTTTGTGATGATTCTAAATCCAGTGGTATAGTTATATTTGAGAAAAAAAAATGCCTAATGTACTTTTGTCTCTTTTGGTAAAGAAAAATTAACATAGAGGGCCTGGAAAATAGTGATTAAGCTATGAAAATTTGTGCCAAAATACTGTTTTTGATACTGAATCTAACAAAAAAACTTGAATCAAAATCGGTTGAGAAATGCGGATTTTACAGGGGTGCTTCCAAACAAAATGGGTCACTGTATAAAACCATAAATTGAAGCTGCAAAAATTTTAGTTTCATCCTATTTTTGCCGATGTTTATATAAATTCCTTCTACAACTACTATTTTGTATGTAAAAAGACGTAATTTTCAACAAATAAAATAATTATAACAAATATATTGTATCCTAACTCCCCAATTTCCTTTTATTTAAAAAAAATAACCATAAATAAAAAATATTATTCTAATAATAAGTAAAATCCGGTGTCGTTACTGTAACGAATTCTTCTTGTTGGAAAAAAACGCACTTAAGCTTTTGGTGTCTCACCAAATTTTTTCTTTCGTAATAACTTTTTCCGCACATACAGCCGAATTGACCTTTACCTCTCGGTCGTCTTAAATATCCTAAAAAATGTTTTATTTTAGTAAATAATATCATGAAAGTTTTCAAAAGCACAGGAAAAAATTATTTACAAATAATTTTATTTTTAGTACCAAATTAAGTACACCCTATAATCCAGATTTGCAACTCTATGATTTGTTTTTATTCAATAAGAAACACCAAAATAGACAGATTTAAATAAAAAAATTTTGGTTAAAAATACATCGAAATTGATAATTTATCAATAATATTATATATATTTTCAAAAGTCAAATTAAATTTGACCGGAAGTAACCATTTTTGGATGTTTGTTGTATAAATGCATCTTCAAATTCTTTTTATAAAAATACGAAGCATCACAATACTCGCAAAAAAAAGTTCTGGTCTGTCCACAAGAGTATTTTCTATGAGCCGCCAATCCTGAGCTGTTTTTATAACTTTTTCCGCATTTTAAACATATGTGTTGTTTTGGAACTACAACAGAAAAAGTCAGTAATTACTGTTCAAGTTAACAACAATTATTAACAAACATTTAAATCATTAATTTGGGACTGCAACTTAGTGTAAGATTGAGAAATTCTTGGGTCAAATTTTTAATTTAAATATATATTTTTTCATAGTAATTTTTTTATATTTTCAATTAAATCAAAAATAGTAAAATATTAACAAAAAATATCATTTTTCCAAGCAAACATATACACTAGACCTGTCCTTAAGAAGGGCAAATCGAATTTCAATGGTCTCACCCCCCAAATTGGTTCGTAATTATTAAAAAAAAATTTCAGGATTTTAAAAAATTCCCCCCCCATATTTACCCACCGCTAGGAAGCCTTACTTTTTCCCGTAAGAAAAGCATTGATTTTTAATCTTTTTTTCACCGCTGCCATAATTATCAGCTAAAAAATCGTAAATTCTCAGAAAATGTTACCTTTTTTTCGAATTTTTTGGAATTCGATACACGCATTTTTGGGCTAAATCGATTACATCTTTATTCTCTGTATCATGCGAAAAACAACATTCTTCGACTTTTTTTTGCTTTTTTTCGCATTTATCCATCCATTTTTGTAAGTTTGAGACATCCTTGGGTCAAAGGATTATGCAAAGGAAATGTAAAAAAAAATTAATAATTATTTATTCAAATACATATTTTTTCTACTACCGTGCGCTTTAACCCACTTTCCCGCACGCATTTTAGCTTTGAAAGTGTCACTTTCCCGCACTAGTGCGGGAAAGTAAAATTATGCAAATTTTGACCTTATTAGATAGTTTTTTACTTCGGAAGTTAAAAATATTCTCATATTAGGTGAATAAATAGTCCATCAAATAAAATCAACATGTTTTCCAGCTTTTTGTTGCATTTTTAATTTTCTGAAAATATAAAATAATGAAAATATTTTGATATAACCTTGTAAATTCTTTAAAGTAGTGTCACAAAGCAACTATCAAACCACCCGGTTTTGATATAAGAAAAATATATCAAATGAAATTCTTTCATCTACAAATGACTTAAAATTGTTGCCGTCACCCTCATCGTCATCTTTATGTGACCTGCAAACGATGCCATCCTCATCAACGTCATTCACTCACCAGTTAACACCAAATAACTCCACTGGACCGGCAATTTTAAGTAATTCACAGAATGCAACAAATTGTGTTTCTAATATTAATATTTATAATAATAATTGTAATAATAATAATAATTTTTGGTCTAAGTTTTTTATACGTATGTTAAAATAAAATAAATTTTGAAAAATGGGTTGATATACTTTTTTGTATATACGGTCGTAGAAAAAATAATGTTCCTAACTCATGCGTAAAGTGTCTTTCCCGCCCTTGACCGCTTGCCCGAACTCCGCTTCGCGTCGTTCGGGTCAACTGCAGTCGCGTGCGGGAAAGTATCACTTTCCGCACTAGTTAGGAAAATAACTATTTCCACCGTCATTTTTTATATTTGCGTTTAGAATATTCCCAATAATTAACAAAATATATCATAAAAAAAATTTTTCTTTTGAGATCACAAAAATTTAACTTCCAATAATAAATATAATGCTAAAGTTTGAATTTAATAAGTTGAAGCTTGCTTGTTTTTATCACAAATTACACTGTATGGCACCAAAAATATATTATAAATATGCAACTAAAATTTAACTTTAGAAAGTTCAAGATTTTCTGTCTGACAAATATAATCACAATAAGGATCAATGCTAGAATAAAAAATAGATATTTATAAAAATATTAACCAACATTTTAGCAGCAGCACAAGTGAGTATAACATTTACTGACTTTAATAAAAATCTTGCCAACAAAAATAGGAATTTTGAAAATTGTCAAATTTCGGGAAAAAAACTCGTTTGAATTTATTTATGCATCCTGTATATTTTCAATTTTAACTGTAAAATTAAAAATCAGAGTGGTTCAAGAGGTAACTACTTTCGATAATGTGTAAAATTTTTGATGGAAGAATTTTGTTGACAGTCAGTCTATATTTTAATAATATTTAATTAGAGATTATTAAGATAAACAGAATCATCCAAATCAATTTGAAAAAAAAATAATAGACAATTTCCAATATTTCTTTTTTTAATTATTTAAATTCACATCAATCAACTTCAAAAGTTTTTCCAACATGAACAAATCATCAGTTTTTGTCGATAAAATTAACAACGAACCTAAAAAAATTTAATTTGAACTGTCAACTTTCTTTTTTTTGGTCCTTTGGACGTAAATTTTGGCAGCACCGGAAGTCCACTCTTCGCGGTGTTTAACCATAATATGTTTTCTCAAATTTCCTCTCAATTTCGCTTTGTACGGGCAATACACGCATACGAATTGCGGCTCTTTTTGACACTCGAATCGTTCATGTTTTCTCAAAGATCTGGAATGTTTGTAAGTTTTTCCACAAGTCTCGCAAACGAAGAATCCTGAAATTTACGATTAAATACAAATTAAGATTTAAATAATATTAAAATAGAAACGGAAACCAAAAAAAATATAGTCGTAAAAATTATTTTTTATTGAATATGAATGTTTTCTATTTGTAAATTAAAAAAAAAATAGAGAAAAGAATTAAAAAAAATTTAAGAAAATTTTAAAAAATGAAAAAAATGGGGAAAAAAAAAATAAAAAAAATTTAAAAAAATAAAAAAAATTTAAGAAAATAAAAAAAAATGGAAAAAAATGAAAAAAAAATTGAAAAAAATGAAAAAAAAATGGAAAAAATTAAAAAAAAAATTAGTTGCATATACGAAATGAATCTTCTAATTTAATAAAGATTTTTATGAACAGAATTTTAGTTAATTAAACTATAACGCTATCGAAATGTTGAAATAAAAATACAATTGAGATTGTCTTTTAATTTCCCAATAAATAACAAAAAAATATTAATTCGAAAGTCGATGAATTCAATATTTTCTTCTAATTTTCAATATTTAAAAATTCACAACAACTCTTCATTTTTATGCTGGGTTCTAACGTGCTTTTTAAGATTTTCCGGTAATTTAGTTTTGTACGGACAAAACTGGCAAAAACATCGTGGATCTTGTTGGCACTCGTATCTTCTGTGTTTTTTTAAAGATGCCTCATGTTTATATGACTTTCCGCAAGTGCTACAGTCATGTCCTGAAATATGGTAATTAAAATAATTTTTAAATAACCTAAATATATGGGTGAATACAATGTGCTTTTCTATATATCGAAAATATTGCTATACACTGGATGTATTATATACATTTTGATAAAATAATAATAAATTCAAAGTGAAATTTCAATTGAAAAACTTTTATTTTTTTTTGTTGATATTTTATTTCAATAAATGTTTATAGCTGTCTAATAAAAATAACGATAATCTATTAAACAAAAATATCAGGAGTCCCTGAGACTTGTTTGATGTTTTTCCGATTCTCACCTTTCAAAATTATTTTTTTTTAAACAAATGTTATTTTGTATATTTTAGAGAAAAACTATCAAAAATAACAAGAAACTAACAAAATATATCCTTAGTTTTATTGAATATTCAAGTACCTAAAATAGGAAAAAAACGCACAATCAAAGTATATATACAGCATGTCTCAAAAATAAATTCCTAAAAGTTGGGATCGAGTAGTAAAGAAAGTTTTTTTTATTTCAATTTTATTGCATCAAAAAAGTAAAAAATATTAAAACTAATATCAGAGATCACGAGAAATAGTGATAAAAGCTTAAAAAACACTACAACACATTCACAATCAAATATAAATTTCAAGGGATGAAAAATTCTGTAAAAGCTTTCCCACGATTAACAAAAAAATTCAAATTGATCCATATTAACCTGAAAATGCGAATTACATCTTGTAATACTCAATTTCCGTTTTCCGATTCCTGAAAATAAAAAATAATTTTAATACAAAAAAATATAAATTAAAATTTTTAAAATTTTATTTCTACCTACTACAAAATATTCTGCTAAAACTTTTTTTTAATTCAAAGGAAGTAAAAGACCAAAATCAGTTTTATAAAAATTATATAATTATTCAATCCTTAACAATAACTTGATACAAATTCGTAAGTAACGTTAAATTTCAAATACTTTTTATCAAAAAATTTTCAAAAAATTTATATGCCAACAGCTTAACTTTCTAAATAAAAATATCTGTCTACTAGCAAGTTGTTCTTTCATTAATTCATTTTTGGAAACAATAAAATAACATGACATTTTAAATAAATATACAGAACGTCCATAAAGTAATGCATACATTTATTATTAGCTAAACATATCATACAGGGTGAATATTTTTTTGGTAATATATCAACACCATTTTAAATGATTATAGAGGTGTAGAAAAATGTTCATTCGAAAACCTAACGCTTTTTTTTCGAAAAATGCCTGCATCAAATTTTTACTTTTACCTAAGTTTAATTACACTTTGGCAAGTTTATCTGAAGCCGTGAAAGGAATGCAGTCGAAAACATTCGATATTGCCACGTTTAACTATGAAAAAGCTAAAGTGCTAAGTATGAAAGAAAAGGCTTTTTATTATTAACAATATGATTATACGTTAATTCTTTAATGTGCTGGTTTCCTTGGATTTTTTTTAATTTATGAATATTAAAAGATGAGCACTTTTCCAAATTTGTTTTTTTTTTCTTTTTTTTCAATTTAGGTGCATCGATGTCTGTGATCATTATCACCAGAATTTGAAGAACAAAGGCTAATCATCTTCGATTAAAATACTTATATTTTATTGAAGATTGAAGATTTGTTACGGGTCACCAAAGATATTATTGAAACTAATAATTAATTTATAAATCAGTTTATAGACGCCTTGTTTTGTTAGTAAACTGTACAGAACTGAGATATAAACGATGTTATACATCCTACTTAAATAAAATAAATTAAAATACAGTGAATTAAAAAAAAACTCAATCAACTAAACTTATATTTAAATACTGTTTATTTATATATTTTTTTATTTTACAAACATATTATATACATTCTAATAAAAATAGAGTATTTGCAGAAAATATTCATAAGAAGGTCTCTAAAGATTAAAAAGTTTGAAAATAAAATTTTTTTCTCTTAAATTTGAAATTGTAACATAAAATATTTTATCGAGACTTTTCGTTAAAACTAATTATTTAAAATAATGTTAATAGTTTCTGAGATATAACGGGTTAACTCTCTTATTCAGACAACAGGTACATATTTTATTATCCTTATTATCACCTTTAAGGATTTTATTCAAAGCTGGGACATTTTTTGACATCTACATTATATTGCGATAATATGGAGACATTTTTTCACAACCTTTCACTCAATATTTTGATTATACATAATTTAAAAAGCTTGCCTTTGAAATAAGGTATCTAATTTACCTTTCAATCCTCAAAACCACAGATATTTTTGGAAAAAATAAATGTTCTTCAATAGTTTAATCACTTTAGACCTTCACATTTTAACAATAAAAAATTTGAGAATGATAACAATTATTAAGTACTAATCTTGCAATGTGGTATATGTAATTTAAAATAGAGTAAGAAGACGGTACGTGAAATCAGGAAGTTTAAATTGTAGATGTGGCAAAGAATAATGAGGTATTTGAAAGATCTACAAAACAAGACATTGCACGTTAAATAATATTCATTAGGTGCGAAGTTATGAGCAAAATACCATTATTTCAAAAAATAGATAGAGTATTGAACTGCAATAATCTTTTTTAAGTGATCCACCGCATGTTTTATTATAAACTTAAAAATTGTAGCATGTTTTAATAGTGTCAACCTAAAGTTACTAGCAAGTTAAAGTAAAATATGTCGTCAATATTGAATATTGCATAATAGTCCAAGATCCCAGAGCTTATTTTCAAATAGATGTAATGTTAGGTTCTCAGTAGCATATCTTGTGCTGTCTCAGTCTAATGTGTATGTGCCTTTCATGCACAACGTATAGTATTCAGTATAATTTGGATCTGTTGAAGCACATATTACCTAGTAATAGTTGCCTTGATAACATATTTGGAAGTCAGACATGTGAAAGTAAAAAAAGTTTATTAATTTTTTTTGTGGAGCTTTAAAACGTCTAACAAAAGTTTTGGTCCATGGAAAGTGTCTGACAATTATGATACTGCTTTAGAATATTATTTTACAATTCATATACAGGGTGTACTAATCTTACGACAAACTTCGGTATATGGGTTATTTTGAGAGATATCAAAAAATGTTATCAACAAAAATAGTAGATGTGTTGAAGGTCCATATTTGGAAATTATATCGAACTATACAGAGTGCTGCATAACTCCGCTACAAACCAAACATATGATTTTTCAAATGGGAATCCCTGTATATTATACCGAATTCGGATTGGTTGATGCAATATCTTCGTATCCTATTAAATTTCAATTATATTCTTTCTTGTATACAGGGTGAACGGAAACTCGAACCTGTCATTTTCTTTCTTATTTTATAGCAAAAATAGAATCTTCGATTATGTAGGTAACTTTAATTTTTGTCGAGCATTCCCTATACCCGAAGTTTATAAAAACACAGTTATTTTGTAATATTTATTGTAAAATATAACTACTGACCTATTATGTGAAAGCATTAAACGTTGTATGTAACAAAAAATCCTAATTAATAATAAATTTTAATGAACAATTTATTATAAACAAAACTGGCCACCAAAAGTATAATCCCAACCGTAATATTAAACTAAAGGTTCAAAATGTTCACCGTTAACATCAATGCAATACTAGAATAGTTCAAATGATTGACTAACATTTCTCAGCATATCATCGTTAGCGGATAGAAATGCCGCACTAATTATCCTTTTCATGTCATCTCTAATAGCCAGGGATTTTATAAACTTATTTCTCACAAGACCCGAAAAAAATAAATATACTTTTGTTAAATCGGGTGACCGAGCTGGCCAATCAGTTGGGCTCCCTCTTACAGCATTGCATTGATGTTAACGGTGAACACTTTGAACCTTAAGCTTAATATTACGGTTAGAATTATACTTTTGGTAGCTAGTTTTGTTTAGAATGAATTATTCATTAAAATTTATCATTAATTGGGATTTTTTGTTACATACAACGTTTATTGCTTTCACATAATAGGTCAATAATAATAGTTTACAATAAATATTACCAGATAACTTTGTTTTTATAAACTTTGGGTATAGGGAATGCTTGACAAAAATTAAAGTTACATAATCGAAAATTTTATTTTTGCTATAAAATACAGGGTGTTCCATTTGAAAGAAGAAAGAAAATGACAGGTTCGACTTTCCGTTCACCCTGTATATAGGAAAGAATATAATTGATATTTAATAAATAGAAATAGAGAAATGTAACCAATCCGAATTCGGTATAATATACAGGGGTTCCCGTTTGAAAAATCATATGTTTGGTTTGTAACGGAGTTATGCAGCACTCTGTATAGTTCGATATAATTCCAAAATATGGACCTTCAGCCCATCTACTATTTTTGTTAATACATTTTTTGATATCTCTTAAAATAAACCCTATAACGAAGTTTGTCGTAAGATTGGTACACCCTGTATAAAAATCAGACATACAAATTTCAGTAATTTGTTTGTTGAAGGATGATTTCAGTCCAATACTCTATGTACTTTTTGAAACAATCTTCAATAAACAAGGTCCAATATTTTTAGACGTGCAAAGTCTACTTTTGTAGATTATTTTTCAAGAAATTTTTATCAAAAATCTCCCCTATTTCAACTACCTCTCTTTTCCTTCATTTCCAAATATCTCCAAACAAAAATGAGCGAAACTATTTATATATTTTATGCACCATTCTACAATGACTTATCATCCTGTCATTCATCTTAGCCATGTAATCACACCCGACAATGGGACATCTGATTTTTTTCGGTTTCCCACATTCGTGTATGATATGCCTCTTCAAAGTACAAAATAATTTGTAATGTTTGTTACATCTAAGACACTCGTAGTCTTCTTCGTTATATTTCTTATACCCAGAAAGCGGTGGTGGTTTTTTGCCGCAAAAATATCGAATGTGTCTACGTAACGATCCCAGAACTTTGAAGGTTTTGTCACAATCTGGACACGGGAAGACGCTGTTGAACGCCGGCTGGAGAGGGTTTTCTAAAAAATTACATTATTTAGAAGTTGGTTTTACGAAAGGTTTTTTATTGTTTTGGTATTGGTTATTTACAATTACAGTTTCCTGTAAAAATTGTCCAATTTTGGTAAAGCTTGTCATCAATGTTAATAGTTTAATACGCTTTACAAGATTTTTGAAAATTTATTTTCCAAAAAAA
>CAJUYH010000448.1:23025-45404 GCA_910591685.1 Galerucella tenella | reverse complement strand
ACGGTCTTTGTTCTTCGAGAAATATTTGTTTAAAACTTTGTAAGACGTTAAAATAGTATTGAGCTGTTATTGAATTTATTGGTTTTTGTTGGAATATTTTGGGTGATTTTATACAATTTCTAGTATATTTTTAAAAAGTAAAAAAGTACGGTTTAATATCAAATTGGTTTCATTTGAATTCTGTGAATTTTTTTTTTGAAAAACTCATAGTTTGCTTTTATTTATAATTTTTTAAGTCAAAAAATGTTATTTATCCTAAAAAAGATGTTTTTTCCACTTTTTCACTACTACCAGCAGCCCTAATCAAAGGTATCTATTTAATAGTATATTAAAGTATAAAAAGTAGATATTAAGGTCTTTAGAACACGCGCGATTTTTGGAGCACGACGGCGAAGCCGGAGTGCTCGAAATAGAGCAAGTGTTTTAAAGACCAATTATCCACGAATACTTTACGCTATTTTTTATATTGGTGCTCTTGGAAATTATAAACACTGATCTATAACTACTTCAACAACAAGAGATGGAAATCATAGATGGAAATAAGAACTAAATGTCAAATGGTTGAATTCGTGATGTATACCTTGTGTTGTCATGGAAATGAGAAAAACATAAAGTAACTTGTACCTATTTTGATGGAAGTTCAACCTTATTGAGTTCTGTGAATGTCAATAGTATTAATTTAAATACCATTTCCTAAGATTTGAAAAATCGAAATATTAATATTTTAAACAATGCCAACGGCACTTTCCATTTCATATTATACATTTGACATTGTTAAATATTGTTCGAATAAAAGTTTTGACGTTACAAACTACTCCTGTCAGATCAATAATAAAAAAATTATCATTTAGACATGATTTAGACCATGGGTGGGCAACAGCCGACCCGCTTTATGATTTGATCCGGCCCGCGAGACATTTTGAAAAACCTAATTTAAAAAAAAAACATTGTGTGGTTTTAAGAAACCACGACGCAAGTGAAACTTCTATTGGATTGTAGGCGTCGGATTGTGAACGTTCAAGTGAGAATTTTTTATCATATTGCAAAATAAAAACCTGTGTCGGCGATCATCAAAGAGTGAGGCGGCAAACATCAAAGCCTTCGATGTTTGCCGCCTCACTGGCGGCGCAACACAAGATTATTTCTTCCCAACTGTATTATTTCATGTCTGATATCTTTCGCAAAAAATTATGAGCGCTACAACACTACTTTAAAATGTACTACTTTTGAATGCGGCCCGCGAACGTATTTGCACACTAAAGTTTGGCCCACAACATGTCAAAGGTTGCCCATACCTGATTTAGACTTCGTTTCTCGAGTTGTTGATGTTTCCACGGTAACTTTAAAACACGCGCGTTTTTTAAAGTTCGATTTAAACACGCTGAGGCGTGCTTTAAATAGGTAAAATGGTTCACCAATAAAAAAAATTATATTTCCCCCCCTCCCTTAATCATTTTTTCGATTTTCCGTCCATTTTCCTGTGGAAGCTTGATGTACAATTTCAAATATTGCTCAATTTCCAAAAAATAAAATTGCGAATTGCAGGATTTTCAATATAATCAATTATTTTTTTAAACTATCAAAATTACCTTCATTTAATCTTATTTGATTCTGTTGTTGATAAAACGCGTTTTTTTGTAATTTTTTTTGGAAAAACTCATTTTTCCGAAAAATATATGTTTTTCCCACTTTTTTACTACTACCAGCAACCATAATCACAGGTATCTATTTAAAATTATATTTGCCCCCACCCTCAATATTTTTTTTCATTTTCCGTTTTTTTCCCTGTGGAAGAAGCTGAATAAACAATATCAAATAATGCTCAATTTTCAAAAAAGAAAATTGTGAGTTGCAGTTCCAATAGAATTAAGTATTTTTTAAACTATCAAAATGACTTTTTGGGTGAAACTATACCTAGCAAATAAAAAAAAAGAACGACATTTTCTTGAATTTTAATGGAAACTAAACATAACAAAATTTCAAACCAATTTGTATACTCTACATCGTTTTTAATATAAAAAAAATTAATCATTTCTATAAAACATTTTAATAATAACGTTAATAACTTTTCCCAAAAATTACTTCATTACAAAGTAATTTAAATGCAAAATTAATATTTCATTGAAAATAAATATAGTGCTGTGAGTTAAGTGTAACCCCCCCTTTTTAACTTTGATATTTTTATATAAATGAAAAAAACACGGATCTAAGAAATGTATAACACTGCAACTGCTCTAAGGTGTTGAGGAATTCAATATACACACTTTCCTGGCCGTCCCATAGACAAGCAGTATTTGAAATTTGTTGTCGGTGAATGTTTTTATACAGGGGTTGCCCAAAATGAGAGGCGGATTGTCAGAAGTTAAACAGAATTCTGTATCAGCTTTAATAATTTTTACAAATTCCAAAATTTTGAATGAAAATAAGTACAAGGGGGTGCACGATCTAACTATTGATCCAAAGAGTTGGAGAGGTAACAAAAAATAGGTAATATATGTAAGAGAGATGGGGACTACACTTTTATTCTAGAGCACTCTATACTCAAATATCGTGTTATTCTCTACGGAATTGAGTATTTTCGTTTCATTTTGATGATCCTTCCCAATCGCTGATTATGTACGACCAAATAGTGCTGTTTCAACGATATGGCATGTTTGAAATGTCTGTCACATAATTCACAATTGAATTGAGGAGGTTTGCCGCAACGATAGTGTAAGTGATAGTTAAAAGCACTTTTTGTTTTATATCCTTTCTTGCATTTACTACAGTGGAATAGTTTTGAACCTGAAACATGAATAAAATTATTAAAAAGAACAATTTTTTTTCGGTAAAGTTCGATTTTATAAAAAGCGGCACTTACCTTACCATTTATCAAAATGGTAATATTTTTAAATGGGAAAAATGGGGTGACATTCACTGAGACCTAAAAGATCTATTGTGCCCCCTTACTTCTACTCAGTTTCTGAGGTGAGTCTCAGAAACTAGTAGCTCCTTTAGTCCTATTTCCCTGAGGAATTTTAGGATGTCTGCAGGCTTCAACTTAGGTAAATGTTCCTCTTCTATTCAGTAATCTCCCAGGTGCTGTGCTCTAGGATTCTGGAGTGCTGTGCAGTTGGAAAGTATGTGGATGGAGGTTTTCCTTCCATGCCACAAAATCTGCATTCTTCTTCCTCCACTCTTTTGAGCTTTTTCAGGTGCCCATTCAGGCGACAATGTGAGGTTGTAGTCACCTAGAACAAGTTGTAGTCACCTAGAACTGGTTGTAGTCACCTAGAACTGGTTGTAGTCACCTAGAAGAGTCTTTGATTGTATAAGCTCTACTAGATCTTCCCAATGGTCAGATCTTCTATTTTTCTTGGCTCTACCTATTTCTTCCAATATTACATTGGGGCTGATTCCGCATAAGGGTTCAGGCCCCCAGAAAGGTATTTCAGTCCCCCTCATGGCTAGTTCATCTACTATTTCATTTCCTTCTATTCAAGTGTGTCCTGGAATCCATAGTAAGGTCACTATATTGTTCTCGCCTAGTTCATTGAGTTTGTCTAGGCATTTCCACACACCAACGTGGAACTGATTACACAAGAGCTCAGTGCTTCAATGGCTGCTTGACTATCCGACATTATGATTATCCTTTGTCTTCCTTTATCCTGTATCAATATTGATCTGGGCGCACTAAGTCCAGTTAAAGTATCTACAAGTAAATTTTGAATTGAGAACTACTGTCTGTATCACATACGTTTTTTTTATTCAAAAAATAATCTTATTACACAATTTTTTTATAAATATATTGTTGTTTGTGTACACAAGCCATATGTTCTCTGAGTCTCTGTTTTCTTCTGAAACTTCTCTGGCAAAATTGACAAGAAAATGCCAATTCCTTCCCGCAATCTTGTCTTAGATGCGAATTGATGGTTAGCAAATTTTTATATAATTTTCCACACTGCGGGCAAGGTATTGGATCTCCTGAAATATGTTCAATAAATAATCTTAAAATATTATGGAAAACTTAGGCAAAAGCTTTTGCGAAATCGATAAAGAACATGGTGAAGTTTGTCATAAAAAACTTGAGGAAATCTACCCGTTGTCCTTGTCCTTGAGTTTGTGTATATACACTGTCGGCCGAAAAAAAGGAGTACATTTTTTAATTGAAAATATTTTTTTTGTTTTTTGTACTTGTCCTCAACATGACTGTAAATTTGGAAGCAAAAATAATGTACAGGGTCGGACAATTATATAACAGTGCATTTGAGCTCGTTGCAAATGAAAACTGTCCTAGCTAAAATTGTTCCAATGTGTCCTTTTGGTAATTTTGACATACATACATACATTCTTGTTTACAACAACTAAATATATAAGATTTAGCTAATTGGTGGTGGTGAAGTGTATATTCTAATATAACACTCATGCACTTTAGCTTTCGGCTGTTAAGAAAAATGAACACTGGAAAAAATTACATTTCTAAATATACCAAATAGATCACACTATTGATTTGAATTAAACAAAAAGTTAACAAACGGCATTCGACGGCTCTATTCCAAAAGATCCTGATGTGTAAGCAGATAGATGAAGGAATAGGCTACATAACCAGTATATATTTAGTTGCTTTCCATAGAAACTTGACCCTTCTTTTTCATGAAATTACTACAGAGTCATGTAATTTGAGAATATAGACATTTAGGGCAAACGGTAGTTTTATTTTTGGTCCAATATAAATTTTTTTTTTATTAATATGAGTTACATTTTTAGCAAGTTTGACTTTGTTTATAGTATGTACAAAAAGTACGAGGAGTAATAAACCCTAATTAAGTATGCAAAACCTTTACAGGGAGCACCATGAAATTTTTGATAAATCTCTTACTTTAAATTACATTTCTTCCGTAAATCTAAAAACCAGGTAGATCGACCCCGTATTTGTTTCAGTTGTAGCAAAGTTTAGGGTTTCTTCATTGTTAAAGGATTAGCAGATAAGCACTAACGCAATGCAGTGGTGTGTATTTTGGGAAAAAAATACGTTTTAAATTATAATATAATAAAAAATTAAAAGAAATAATTATTGGAATACATTTATTACTTACATTTTATTCTATATCCGACTCGGAAGAGGAAGAATCTTTGTTGACATTAATAATAATAGGGTCGATTAAATCATCACAAATATTGTCAATTTTCCACATATTTGCCTCTACTTTGATAACATGCTCGATACAGTTTGTCCAATTTTCCTTACTAACATGACTTACAGCACTCTCAAACAATTTCACAACATCGTTTATTTTAAAAGTAGTATTTTTTTTCCAGCTTCTCCCTTTACCTGAGCCCATATTAATTTTATGGGATTAAGTTCACAATGATAAGAGGGAAGTCGAAGAACTGATATACCACGAGAAGAAGCCATTTCTTCTACAATGTAGGTTTTGTATTTATTCTTGTTCATTTTTGCAATTCTGTAAAGTTCTTTCCTTAGTGGATCTTTTGGAAACTTAATATTTTTCGAAATAAGCCACTCCAAAAGCTCTGCTTTACGCCAACGACTTGTGGGCAATGCTTCTCGTAACCGTGAATGGTAACTTGCGTTGTCCATAACAATAACGGCCCCTTTTGGAAGCAGATCCAACATTTGAACAAACCATTCCTCGAAGACATCCCCATTCATATCTTCGTGATAGTCCCCCGTGCGTTTTGAAATAAAAGTTAATAATCCACCATCAACAAAACCTTCAGAACTTCCAACATGGACAATGATAAGTCTTTTTCCTTTTCCAGATGGTGGCTGCAAACCTAACGACAAACCTTCCACGAATGCCTGCCTTCCGCTTTTAATGTTTTCATCTTGCCAAGATTTGGAAACTGTATATCCAGCATTTATCCATGTTTCGTCTAAGTAGAAGATTTTCAAATTTTGTTCTCTGGCATGTCGAATGCTTCTTAAATAGTCTCTTCTCCAAAAAACTATTTCCGGTTTATCTATCAAGGGAGATTTTCTATTATGTTTTGTATATCTGAAACCCACATCTTTCAAAAGTTTGCATAATGTCATTCTGGAGAATTTTGGATAGTCCGTATCTTCTTGCACTGATGTCATAATTTTGTCATGTGTTGGAATTTCCTTTCGTAAGTAAAATCCATGGAAGTTTTAATTTTTCAATTAAAACGTTTGTTTTTAAAAACTTATTATTAAATTAATATACAGGTTGTACTACAACAAATACAAATATTAAATAACTTAAATACCGAACTAACAATATATCTGGTAGAAATCAACGTTAGAAGTCCCTGTGAATGTGAATTGAAACCTATTTATAATCTTCTTTAAACAATGGCACTGTTCTAGTTTGTTTACTACTTTTTTGTTGACTCTGCTAGTCTGGATACTTAACTCCTCCATCCTTAAGACGAGAAAATAATGGATTTATTTTCGAGTTTGGATTTAACTTCTTCTAGTGGAATTTCTTCTAGGTTTCTTCTTCTTGTCTTCTTGTTCTTGTATTTTCTTATAATGCAAAATGTGGTTAAAGCAATTAAAGTTATTAAGATTAAAGGAACTGTACTGGAAATTATTACGTGTTTTCCTGAATATTCTACGTCTTGAATTGGTTTTAGATTTTTAGCAATTTTATTAATTTCAAAAAGTTTATCAAAATCTATTTTTGTTAAGTTTAGAGGGTGATACATTTGAGTTTCTGAAAATATAGCTTCTGATTTTGTTAAAATGACTGTTTTGCCTTTTTGAACTTGAATATTGTTTGAAAACTTCTCTCTTCCAACTTCTATTTCACATTTTTCTGGAATTCGGATTAAACAGGGGTCGTGTATTTCTAAATATTTTTCTGAGGTACATTTTGATAATATTTTTACAGTGGTGGCTGGAACAATCAGTATTTCGTTATTTGTGATCTGTTCTACGATGGGTTCTTGAAGATTCACGTCAGTGGCGTAACATTGTTTGGGTAAACGATTTTCGAGTAGTTCTGTTGTACAGTTGTCTTTGGATATGAATTCTTGTCTACAATAATATGTTTCTTCTAATATCGGACATTCTTCCTTTATTAATGACGATTCTTCGGCTTTTGCTAAGTAGGGTTGAGAAGGGATAAACATTTTGTGTTTTTGTATGATAGGATAAAGGTGGTAGAACTCTGCAATTTCGGGTTTTAGGATAGGGATATGTATAGCAAAGATTAATTTGGATTTGGAAAAGGTAACTTGGGTACCGAGAAATAGATAGTAGGTCAACAAATTCTTAAATTTTGGAATTTGTTCCTCATTGTAAATTGTTTTCAAATATTCAATCATTTCCGCAACCTCATGACTAGAAAGTACGGAACTATGAAGAGAGTTCAGTTTTGAAAATATAATTGAGTTTTCAATATTGTCAATAAATGTAATTAAATTTTGACAGTCTAAATTAATTTGTGAGATTGTCCCATGAAATGTTATATAATTGTTTAACGTTATTAATTTATTTTCTATTGAAAAATGGAATTTTTCTAAGTTACTTTGAAGTTTTTGCTGATTCTGCCATAAATCTGTTAATGACTTATTATAATGGTCTATTAATTTTGTATACAGTGATATTTGGGAATTTGTTTCGTAAATTATACGTTTTTGATTTTGTTGCAAAATATCAATTGCCTTGTCGTATCTTTCTCCATCATCTGAATCTAAATTTCCGAAAAGCCATTTGTTAGCTTTGCCTATGCCATTTATTACACCTCTTTTTGATCTGATATGTGGATAAATGTTTTCTGATTTTTTCACTAAAGTGTTTATCAAGAATTTTGTTCTTTCTAACATTTGTTCTGCTAAATTATGATATGAAATTGGATTCGTTGCATTACTTCTTTCTAAGCTATTTCTTAGTGTATGATAATATTGTTTTAAATTATCAATTTGCTTAACTATTTCGCTTAAATCTAAATAGTGTATAAAAGTATGTTTAGAATAAATCATTTTACATGAGCCTAGTTTAACGGGTAATAATAGATTTCCTAAATTAGTTATCTGGATGTCTTCTATCTGGCATCTTGTTTGAAATGTCAGGAGTATCGTCACGTATATCGTCAAAGTAATCTTCATTGTCCTGTAACAATGTATCATAGTTATTTTTGGGTTTTCTAATTATGCCTTTATGATAATTGCCTTTATTAGTTTCAAGTATTACACCTGAGTCTTTGATTATTTCAGTTTTCTTGAATTTAGGTAATTTTTTGTCCCGTGATTTTGTTTGTATGTAGGCTGTGGTTTGATTTTTATAATCAGGAGGGTCTTTTCGTTTTGTATTGAGCTTTGTTATATTGTTTTCTTTTACTTGTTCATTTCTTTCTTTAATTTTATTGTATAACTGCTTACTAGCCTGTTTGTGATTTTGAACGTAATAAGATAATATCAAATTATCATTCAAGTCAAATGGGTCAGCGTTATTTATGTGTCCTTTTATTATTTCAAATGGTGTGAATTTTGTTACTGAATGAATGGAATTGTTATAGCTTAGAACTGCGTGTTTGATTAATTGGTCTGAAAGCAATTCTTTGTTTTCTTCTCGCAAACACCTATAATGTTCTATCAGCGTTGAATGAAAGCGTTCTACTGGTGAATTCGAGTTGCTATTTTTTGGTGTGGTAAAATGTAATTCAATACGGTGTAACTTACAAAAATCTTTTAAATCATTATTTTTAAATTCTGATCCTGAGTCAGCAGTTATTTTATATGGTAGTCCGTGATGACTTATATAGGTTAATAAATTTTCTACTACGGAAATACCGTTTGTACTTTGAATTGGGTATGCCTGGCCATATCTAGAAAAAGAGTCTATAATAGTAAGATATGATTTATTGGATATTTTGAAAACGTCTATGTGTATATGATCAAAGGGTTTTGATGCTGTGGGGGTAAGGTTAAATTTTACTACTGGTGGATTTCTGTCGTATTTATTTTTTAAACAGGTTTCACAACTGTTTATAAAGTTTTCAATATCTTCGTTCATTTTGGGCCAATAATATCGGGTTCCTAAAGAAGCTTTTACTTCATTGATTCCGCGATGTCCTTTCTTAAAAATATGATAGTATTCAATTTTTTCTTTTTGTTCGTCTGTTAGCAAAATGTCTTCTAATAATTTTGGACAGTGTATAAATTTAAATGCTGAATTTCTGAAATATCTTTGGACAGTGGTTATAAAGTTCTCTGGTAGTAATTGATTTCTAAACTTTATTGCATAAGTCTTTTTTGGATCTATATATTCTTTTATGAATTTAAAAATATTTTGCTCTAAATTTCTTTGTGGTATTGTTACATAAAGTCGTTTATTTTCAAAAATCTTTTCTTCTTTAACTTTTATATCATTAATTTCTCCGCTAGTAATCAATATTTGATTTTTATATGTATTTAAGGATTTTTCACTTATCGGTATTGAAAGTATAGGATTTTCTAATGAAGTATGTACTGTTTCTAAGTCTGTGTCATTTGGTTGAGTATCAGGTGGTTTTATTTGAATGTCTGATATAATGTTGCATTTATTTTGTGTGTTTGGGTTGTCTAATAATTCTAGTTCGTTCAATGTTGTATAAAAGTCGTCTTCTGAAATATTAGGTATATCTGATATTTCTTTAGTTATTATGTCATCTATATCGAAATTAACGTCTAAAGATGCTGTTTCAAGGGCATTGTCATCTATATCGATATTATCGTCTAATTGTGCTGTTTCAAGAGCGTTTAAATCTGAATTTTGATTATTTTGAATTCTAGAAAGTGCGTCAGCTACTTTATTATTTTTGTTTTTATTTTCATTAAAATATTCGACTTTAAATATTTCATATTGAGAGGGAATAAAATATGAAGCAGAAATTGGTTCATTCAAAGTTATTGATATCGGGTCATTAGTTTCATTAATTAATTCTATGATTGCATGTCCATTTTTAGCTTTTGTTAGAGTTGCAGGTATTTTTAGGTTTCCTAATTCAATCTCATTTATTATTACATCACCTTCATGTATTGTGATTGGTATTTCTTTTAAAATTCTTTCTAAAGGTCCTATTTCAATTTTAAAATCAATTTCTTCTGATTTTCTAAATTTAATGGGTATTGCAGTACTATTATTGATTAATTTTCTATTTTGCAAGTCTATATTGAATCCCATTTTTATTAAATCTTGTAAACCTATAATTCCGTCATAAAAGTCGTGAAAATCAAACAAAATGTAATTAATATTATTATTACTATTAAATTCTTTAAATGCTGGAATTGTTGCTTGTCTTTTTATTATTTTATTACCAATGGAAGTTTTTATTTCCACATTATCATGAAATATTCTTTTTTTATAAAATTTTTCTGCGATTATTGGTTTAATTATCGATCGACTACTCCCTGTGTCTATTAAAAGTTTTAATTTAGGTTGTTCAATTTCTATGTAGGGGAGAGGATTGTTTGTGACTGTGTTAATTTCTACTATTTCTGTTTGAATTTTGGAGGCTTTCTGTGAAAATTTTCGTGTTGTTCTGAATCACGTTCTATAGGGTTAGAAATGTTATTTTCTACAGGTTCAAAGTCATCGTAATCACTGTAATCATTAGTTTCTCTTTCTTCCCTTTCATAATTATTATTGTATAGCTCTTCAGCTATGTAATTTGGTTTTTGTCTAAAATTATTATTATATTGGGGTCTGTAGTTATTGTTTCTGTAAGGAAAATTATTGTTATTATTATTTGAGGCTCTAGAGTTGCTTGTAACATTTCTAGATGTTGTAGACATTGGTTCAGGTTTTGGTAAATTATTTGCATGTGTTTGGTTTGGTTTAAATACGTTTTGTGGTTTTCCAAAAACTTGTGCATTTGTTGGATATTTACGAGGTGGTATAGGTCTTTGTTGTATATGAATAGGTTGACTCGGAAAATTATTTCTTTGTTGATTATCGTTGGTGTTAAATCTTTGATAATTTTGATAGTTATCATTATTATTATTATATCTTTTATAATTTTCATTGTTATTATATTGATAATTATTTCTTGGAAAATTGAAATTATTTTTAGGGATATATTTTGTATCATTAACGTATAGTTTTTCAAAATTATAAAATTCTTTAACATATGCAATAGCACTTTCTAAAGAGTCTGGTCTTTTTAAATGCATATTATTTCTTAATACTCCGGTACAACTACCTATAAATGTGTTTAATGCTGTTTTATCACAATGATTCATTTCACAAGTTTTATCATTTGCCGTCAATTCTGTATCATTGCTTATACGTTGAATTATACTACTTCTAAGTAATTGTAATTTTGTTCCAAAATCTATTAAATTTTCATTTTTATTGGGCTTAACCCTAGTTAATTCTTGAATTAAACAATCAAGATCTCTTCTATCTGAAAAGCATTGCTTTAATGCATGTTTTAGAGAGTTCCAATTATTCAATTCTGCGCGATTTCCTACTAAAGCTTCAGCTTGTCCAACTAGCTTTTCTTGTATACATTCGAAAATATGATCGTTCAAAATGTTATCGTTATACGTACGATAGGTGACAATCAAGTTTTCACAACGCAATAAAAATTTGTTTAATGTATTAACATTGCCATCGTAAGGCTTAATATTATCAACTTTAGATTTAAATAAATCCCAATTAACTCTGTTCTCAGTCATTTCTATATCAGTGTTTATATCAAGTAAATTGAATTGTCTTAAAACTTCTTCAAGTTCGTTCATGCAGAAGATCAACGAAAATGATTAAAATATTTGCAATTTATCAACTTATCTATCTATTCCTACCTTGTTCTCAGGAGAAATAGGCAAAAGGAACTCAGCTGGTCGTCAATTCGTTCAGGAGTTTCTTCTCGGGCTTCTAACTTGATCACTCTTGAGGATGCAAAACTTGTTGATTCTTATCGAAGGGAACTTAGTCCAGAATACGCACAAAGGTATTGAAATACCAAGATCGATTAAAGACTTTCCGACGTAATGCGACACTTTTTCGACCGCACGTATCCTACTGACTGCGCCAGTTTTAATTTTTCAATTAAAACGTTTGTTTTTAAAAACTTATTATTAAATTAATATACAGGTTGTACTACAACAAATACAAATATTAAATAACTTAAATACCGAACTAACAATATATCTGGTAGAAATCAACGTTAGAAGTCCCTGTGAATGTGAATTGAAACCTATTTATAATCTTCTTTAAACAATGGCACTGTTCTAGTTTGTTTACTACTTTTTTGTTGACTCTGCTAGTCTGGATACTTAACTTGGACTTTACGCCTTAGTCTTTGTTTTAATGACTCATCGATCTCAATTGGTTTTCGGCCTGAAGGAGTTTTAGGGGGTTGAAGAGTTCCATTCTTGCTTTCTTTTAGTAATCTATAAATTGTTGATTTAGCAACACACATCATAGCAGCCGTTAATTCCACAATATCATCAACACTTGCACTTGGATCCTTGTTTTTCAATGATATATAACAATTCAATATCAGAGTTTTTTCATTTAAAGATAATGGACCTGTTTTTGGTCGTTAAGATGGTCCTTGGCTTATCGACATTGTTTGGTACTTGCACAATTAACATTCAACAAATGTTTTAAATATATTCCAACTGTTTACAATATTATGAAAACCATACAACTTCATACAACTTTACTCAAAGAACTAATACTAAGTACTGATTTAATGTACCTACTTTCTTTTAAAATACTATTCCCGATAATGTTTCTAAGAAAACTTTACTCAAAGAACTAATACTAAGTACTGATTTAATGTACCTACTTTCTTTTAAAATAATATTCCCGATAATGTTTCTAAGAAAACTGGGTTGTTCAATACAAAATGTACCTTACGGTATACCCTCTTAAAATATATTTTGGTACGTCTATGAAACCTACTTAAATGAATGATTTATTACTCCTTGTCCTTTCTATATAGACTTTACATATCTCTCAACAGTTGACATTTATGGTATCGATATTTGGTTATCGATTCAAAATATCGAATTGTTACTACAAAAATGCAACTACAGCGACATGAACACGCCCACCAGGGCTCACGTTTGCTTCTGCCAACTGTAGCTCTGACAAACTAATGAACGTTTGATAGCTACAAATGTTTGCTAGTAATTGTCAAAACGCGTTAGAATTTTACGAAAATATGGCAGCGTTATTAAGAAAATAGAAACAATTCATAAACAAAACCTATTTTTTCAATGTAAATGCATATTTGAACGTAGCTTTCAGTTCTGATCAACTTTTTTTTATACTCTTTTTCGATATTGTCAAATTTAAAGGTACTTTACTCTTGAGTAAACTTCATATTTTTTAAGAAATCTCGTATAATACTAAAAAAAATTGATATCTGATAATTGTATTTCAGATTTTAGAACATGCAGAACTTTTTATGAGGAATAAGTTTTTTTCCTAAAATTGATAATAAAAAAGTTTCCCATATGGTGTATATTTTATTAAAAAGCAAACATTGTTTATTTTTCCACAAAACACCGTATATATTTACAAAATTCTTATATATACAATTCTTCTATTAATTATATTTCAATTATATCCTTAATATGATCCTCCATTTGCATTGACAGAATTAAAATGAATCATCAAAATATGTCTGTTCAGATTATCGTTTCTGGTAAACTTTTTCGTGCAAAATCTGCAGGTGAATTGTTGTTTTGTCAAACACTCGTATTTGATATGTCGGTTGAGATGTTTTCTGTTTTTGTAGTATTTAGAACATTGCATACACTCGAAAAACGCTAAAAAAAATTGAATGTTACTGCAAATAATATAAAATAATACCACCGAATAGGCCTATCGCTAATTTAACATCAAAATTCCGAGCTCAAAATTGCCACAGAATAATTAATCCACAGTTAACAATTAAGATTGGCTCAAAAACACCCTCAGGCTCTGGTGCAGGCGTATACGGGCGCAGACAGACCTAGGACAGAAATTTCAACCTCTCTAAAGTCGCGTCCACATTATGTCGAATGGTGTCGCCCGACATTGTCGATCCATAATGTGGACGCAGTTTTACAATAGTCGATTGTCGATCGACTCCATTCGACATAGTATGGACGCGGCTTAAGATCCTATTCAGCCATATTTTGAGCGGCCATTGTTTCGTATGTGGAGAAATTGGAGTAATAGAGCAATAGAAATCTTCTTGGATAGCCAATCGGCTTTAAAAGCACTTAGCTCTAACGTCAAAATTGGTTTTAGACTGCCAAAAAAGACTTTCCTCAATAGAGTATCTCTGGTTTGGATGCCTGGCCACTCTGTCAAGGAGTGGCAACACTTCGACGGTCTGCATAATTTCTATTAAAAATTTAACCTGTAGTGTGGTTGTTACGGGGTGGTATTCGACGTGGATCGGCCTTCCTACTTCTATTTATGTAACGATTCAACATTCTTATGATTTATTGAAATTAGCTTCAAGGGAATTTATGTCTTTTATTTAAATATTATTGTTAACTCATTATATTGACCAAAAGACATCACAAACATTTCCTACAGCAACGCCATCTATCTTTCGAGCATTTCCATACAAGTAAAACCTTCTTCTTACCTCTGGAAAGTGTGGAAAATTATAATAAAAAACTTTGAATGCTTTTCTTATTAATGTATTTCCCCAAAAAAAATTACATCTGGAAACCATTGTGTTTTCTCAAACAATGTACTTTAAAATCGTACCTCCTCTTGGTAATGTAGGAACATAAATTGCAGATGTATTTCGATTTTTCTCTGCAATCGTTGGAATAATGTGACAACATTGTTTGTTTGTTTTTGTAAAGTTTATTGCAATTGGGACAGGCTATTCTAGACATATCTAAAATAAAAGAATTATTTAAAAAGAAATTAATGAGGATAGGGTTGTAGCTGGGTCATTATTCTAGTGGGGAGCAACAGTAAATTTAATCAATTTGATACTTAATCTAACAACAAAAAATTAAATCAAAATCGGTTGAAAATGCGGATTTTACGAGGGTGCTTCCAAAAAAAATGGGCCACACTGTATTATTTAAAATAAATATACTGAATTTTATTATAATTCCTTTATTTACATCCCAAACTAAATACAAGAATAATTAAAAAATCATGTATATTAACAAATTTGACCTTTGACAGAACCAAATCCTCTGTAAACCGTTTCTCTATACATTCGTTTAATTACAATGTCTCTTCAATTGGTGTACTTTGAAAGAGTACTTTCTTTTCGTACTGTACTGACAAATACTGCAGACATACTCGTTCTTATCTTTACAATCATGCGAATAATGTGATCGCATTGAAGATATATTTTTATATGTCTTATTACAGCTGGGACATGCTATTCTATTAGCATCTACAAATAAACAAAATTTAGAATAAACAGAAAAATTATAATTAAATAGGATAATGTTAAACAAAAAAATACAACACAATTTAAAAAGATAGCAAAATACTGTATAATACTGAATAATTGTCATTTTTTCACTCAAAAATTAAAAATAAATCGATTTCAAACAGCACCGATATAAGCTTCATGAAAATTGGACATATGCTTCTTAAAATCTCTTCTATTTTTTCCTCTATATCCGCATATGTTGCATCTAAAGTCTCGACAGTCTCGTGAATGGTGGGATCTCATGGTCTGCACATTTTTATACAGTTTATTGCAAGTGGGACATGGAATTTTCGCTTCTAAAATGTAAAATATACAAATTAAAATACAAAGTTTATTTCGACAAAAAAAATACTTAAATTTGATTATTTTACTTCTATAAATGGTACTACTATCACTTTCAACATTTTAACATTGGATGTATTTCTTCTTTTCTTTGGACAGTGTGTGGTACTTAAAAAGTACTTCACACTTACAATATTTTGCAGTATAACTTTTAGCATATACAATGAATAATTCAGTTTTTGAAAGCTTGGATCTGTAGAATATATCATAAATAGTACTACTACCACTATTAACACTTTCACTTTGAGGTACTTCTTTTTTTTCTGTAGAAAATGTACAAAATTAGTTGTATAACCTTTTTTGTAAAATTACCATGCCTACACCAATGGATTATAAACACGATACCAGAAATAAAAAAATGTTAAAATAAAACTATCAATAAGTTTTAAGAGAATATATTGATTATAAGTAAATGTATTTCTTTAAAATATAATATAAGTACAATATTTAATAAATATCAACAACTTTTATATAACAATGTTTATTGCTTTTATGGAAGGCACCAACATATTATTATTATCAACAATTCATTAAAAACCATATAAAAAGAAGTATCTTTCAGATAATCTTGTTCTTTTAATTCCATTATAAAAAGTAGAACACTAAAAATTACGGATCTATTGCACTTAAATTAAATCAATTCACAATAAACACAAAAAATGCCGTATAGATATAATTTCAAAACAGAATCTAACGCGTGTAAAAAGACAACTAAGGCGAAAATGGGGAGAGACTGTGGGAAAGAGTCACTAAGAAATACTTCTTCTATTTAGAAAATGAAGCCTTTGTCAATGCAATGAAATATTGAATGAAAAAGATAAAGACAAAACATGTGCTCTCCTCTCGCCAGGTCTAAGAACTTGCAAAGCTGGAGCTAGTCATCACTTTATAAACTTGAGAGAAATTTCTGTAACCAAAAGTTACTTTGAATGAATGGAGACAACCTGTACGTTGAAGACACTATCAGTTAACACAAAAAAGTCTTGTATGCAGAGTAAAGTAAAGCTGCAGACGTTAATATCATTAATATGGTGAATGATAACAAAAAATATTACTGGAAGAGCCAAAAAAATAATTGAGGTCGAGGAGAGCATCAAAGCAAAAGTTAAAAAAGATTAACCTTTCAAAATAATAACGAAAAACAGAATACGGAATGAGAAAGTTGCCAAAATTGTGAGTACCAAGAAAAAATCTACAACCCTACTACGACACCATAGAGTTAAAATTAATGTAACAATAAAATACGTTTTTCTTCTAATAATAGTCTTAACACACCAATGAACCGAGTGAGCAAATAGGAACCCAAGTTCTCTTTTCTCCACCCGATCCAAAGATTTCTACTGTTTAGAGAAGGGATATCCATGGAGCTGAATTAAAAAAAATTGGATAAGGTTGTCCAGTACATTAAACAGTTCGTAGAAGGTAGTGTTTTAAAAATTTAGTCAAAAGCGCGTGGGTTCAAAGGTCACTAACCATATGTATCAAATCAGAAGACACAGAGGTTACCAAAATGTGAGATTACAAATATACCCGAAGAAAATAGTGATGGTGGATGTTTCCTGAACACTGGTTGACGAATTTACACTTTTTCATTAATTATCGAGATAATCTATCAGATTAAGTATCATTTTTTTTGCTTGAGGATGCAAAATATCGGAAAATTGCTTCTTATTATTCATATTGTCACTTTGAATTGTCAAAGTGACATAACTGACATTTAAATAAAAACGGTGAGTATGTCTTTGCTGTATCGTATGAAAAGACTGCATTTGACTATATCTAGTATTTGACTGAACCATTTTTTTGCTCTCAATAATTACTTGACGTTATAGTATTTAATTTGGTGCTGTTCCTTTCTCTAAACCTTACAAAAACAATCAAACATAATATAGAAAATTTTTCTTTATAAAAAAAATTATTGTTAAAATACTAATAGATAAATTTTTTAATATATATTTGGTTTATATAAACTAATCTAATACCATCAACCCATATAAATATGAACCCAAAATAAAAAGAACACAAGAAATTTGTTCATAATGTATCTAAAAAAAAGTATCAAGCATTAACAACAATAGAAATGAGTTTGACATGGAAGTTTATTTTATAATTGTCAACTGTCATACTGAATAGATAACAAATCCCAGAGGATATGGTGAAAAAACAAAATATATGGTCCTTGGAGATACTGGAAACATTTTTTTCGAAAGGTCTAGAGACGTTGCAGGGTGATCATTTGAATTCCGACACATTTTATGAGCCCATAACTTGGAAACCGATTAAGATACCGAGAAGCGGTTTTGACTGGCTTCAGGAATTAAGAATTTTTTTTTTCACGCTGTTGCCAATTTTGTATTTTTTCACTAGACTCCAGGAAAAAACTTGGGTTTTTTGGAGATCAATAACTTAGACATTTTAAATGGAACACCCTGTATGTTTTTGTACCGTTGGATAGGCTGAAGCTTCTACTTTTCAAAAATATATGATTTTATAGCAATTCAAGGTGTTCTTAAGGAGCAGATTATCTTTAAAAGATAGACTGCAATTCGTTGATTGCAGTAATTCCGTACATTTTTGTCAGCGCATAACTTCTGAACTAGTGATGACATCGAGAGGCTAAACATAAGAAAACATAAGAAATGTAATAGAAAATATTCAATCACAAATGTTGAGAGACTCTTTTTTAAATCTTCAACTACTCTTGCATAAATGTATTGACATGAATGGTGGACGTATTCTACAACTTTTGTATTAAAGAATTTATGTAGGTTAATTGAGCATATACTTACATATAATTTTGTACTTATCTTTTGTATTTTGTTTTTAATAAATTGTTCTGTTAGACCTGTTTTCAACAACAATAACTTAATCCATATAATGATGTCCAAAAAACCCAAGTTTTTCTCTGGAAAAAATACTAAATTGGCAACAGCGTGAAAAAAAAATTTTAATTCCTGAAGCCGTTCAGTCAAAAGAGCCTCTCGATATCTTAATCGGTTTCCAAGTTATGGGCTCATAAAATGTGTCGGAATTCGAATGATCACCCTGTAAATTGTTGTTAAATTGAAACTCCCATGTTTTCTCTTAATAATAAAATTTATAACTTCTGAATAATTTATATACTTTTAAGCATAAAATATAACAATCAATTTTGAACGTTTTGGTTTATATCAGACTTAACTTCTTCTCTAATAAAATGTCCACCGGCCGGATGATGTTTTTTTATATGAACCCTCAAATTTCCTTTTTGTTTAGCCTTGTAAGGACAAAAAGGACATTGAAATTTCGGCTCTTGATCACCGCATTCGTCTTGTTCGTGTCTTCTCATCGTCGATTTCCATTTATAGCGTTTTCCGCAGTGTCGACAAGCGAATTGAGAATCGGGGCTGTAACCTGGACGGACTAAATTTTCGGAGAATTTTTTTATTGAATTCTTGTGGTCTTTCTGCTTTTTGGGCGATTTTAATGTGGGGTCGAGAAATTTTTCTAAAGTCGGCGGTACCAATATTTGATCGAATTCCAAGTAATCTGTAATTAAAGTACTATTAATCAAAGGGATGAAAATAAGGGTAGTTCAAGGTGTTTTATATAAACAAATTATTAATTTTTTAATTGTCCCACAGCAACCACACCTTTAAAAGCAACTACCCCTATAAAATAAGCGTTTTAAGTCGTTTCGCTGTGAACAAAATTATTTTTGAGGGTGGTAATTGAAATTATACAGAAATTCTATGCAATTTTTTTCTTTATTTGAGTATACTTAACATAAAAATTATAATTCAAAAATATAAATAAAGATATCTAATATCTCAACAGATATTTACTATTTTCTAAAAATAAAAACTATATAAAGACAAGTTTTCAAATATCAAAATTTGATTTTTCCACGTGAAAAGAAAATCCGTACTATAGAATTACACATTTACACTGGGTATAATAGGTACATAATTATTAAATTGACAGTTTCAATCAGTTTCAATCAATCTTCAGTTTGGGCTCAATAGAGTTCAGTCTAAGGTCAGTGTGGCCAACAAAAAGTGTTTTTTCTGACAAGAAACATAGGATTATTGCATGTTTTTTATCATTGCGAACATCTATATTGCTTTATTAAAATAATGAATACACCCCCGAAGCGTATATTTTAAAATTTAAAATGACTTCTTAGCTGAATACTCAACATATCGATGGCCAATAACTCTAGGAACTTCTAACAAGTCACCATTTCATTTCTGTTATTCAGTCACTAATTATGTCAAATGTCAGTTATATTTATTTTTGTTGATATTCGTTCAATTCTGTATGTCCATTTTCGATTAGATTTTTGTAGCATTTATAGTTAGGTGTATCTCTATTCTTCTAATTACTTTTTCCATTGACATCTGACATAACTAGTGACAGATAACAGAAATGAAATGGTGACATGCCAAGAGTTCCTGGAATTTTTGGCCACCGATGTGCTGTGTATTCAGCTAAAAAGTCATTTTAAATTCCAAGATTTACGCTTCGGGGGTGTATTCATTATTTCAATAAAGCAATATAGATGTTCGCAATGATGAAAAACATGCAAAAATCCTATGTTTTAAGGGGTAGACATTAACTGTCATTCTTGTCAGAAAAACCACTTTTTGTTGGCCACACTGACCTTAGACTGAACTCCTCTATTTGTAGGTCACGGCAGGTGTATAATATGGCTAGCCAATGTCAATGCCTTTCAAACGAGATATCACTTGTCATAAGGTCCTATTTAAAATTATTGGCCAGAGTGGCACTGTGACGTCATCTACTACTATTACGTCACCAGTTACCATACGTAGAGAAGTTTACAACACTTCATTTTCAAAAATTGAATAGATGAGGCTTTTACTTGATGTAGATCCATAGTAAGTCATGAAATCAAACAATTTTATTTTGTTAAATCTACATTTTATTTAAACTTAAAGTGACGCGTTTCGCTAACACAGTAGCTTTCGTTTGAAAAAGCTACTGTGTTATCGAAACGCGTCACTTTAAGTTTAAATAAAATATAGATTTAACAAAATAAAATTGTTTGATTTCATGACTTACTTCATTTTCACCCTCCAAATTTCATAAATGTAAGTGTAGCCGTTCAAAAGATACGAGGGGGGAGGGGACTTTTGAAAAGCACTGTATATTGCTTTTCAATGCACATCATTTTAAAGCTTAGAGTGTCTAGTTTTCAGATGTACTACAAATTGAGCCCAAAGTGAAGTCTGCAGCGACTTTTCAGGATCTTTCGATATTTTCAGGTGTTCAGTTGCTGGACCCAAAATTACAATAAATAATTAAAAAAATCAACCTCGATTACTGCCTAGCTATAAAATAAAAAATATTAACAATTTATAACTGAGAAAGTGAAACAGCCATTTCATTTTTCTTGTGCGTTAGAGTTTTCTTGTGTCTCTGAAGAACGTGTAGAAATTTCGAAGAAAAATTACAAGTTTTGCAATAATATTTCGGTGCTTTTCCACAATCCTTCAAATGAGTATAAACTGAAGTTTTATATTTATAAAATTTATTACAATTAGGACATTCGTATTCTCCTTTGGGATTCAAAACCACTCCTGAAAAAAAAACTTTTATTAAAAAGAGAAAAATCTACCAAATACAACACCAATAAGAAATTTATTAGTAACTTACCCTACTACAATAAATATTGGGAGCAAAAAAACACAGAAAAAAATATCTCGGACGTTTATTTTAGAGCGAATTATAAAAATTATCGTAGAAAAAATATTATACGTATCTAGTGCCGAATTTTACAAAAAGCTGCTGGCACTTCTACCTTTACCCAGTTTTTCTATAGTTCTACTTAAAATACCATTCTTTAAATACCCCTATGAGTTCCTTGTGTTTGTGTCCAACGTGACTCATCAAATTATATCTCTGTTTAACACTGTGATCGCAATAAGGACATTTGTATTGCTTTTTACTTCCGCATTCGTGCTTAAGGTGTCTTGTCAAACTAGCTCTAGTGAGATAATGAAGCTTACATACAATGCATACGTAGTCACCTAAAATCACAAACTTAAATTACCCGTAAAACACTGTATTCAGCAGATTTATACCCAAGTGATTTTTAATTTGAGAAATGGACTGGAAATGAACAATTCATTGCATTAATGAGAGTCTTCAATAGAATTCAAAAATTAATGGAATAAAACGAGGAATTTACAAAAAAAATGCTATAATACAAATTTGGTAACAGGTTTCATTACAGTTCGGACTATACTTTGGCAAGTTTATCTGAAGCCGTGTAAGGAATGCAGTCGAAAACATTCGATATTGCCACGTTTAACTATGAAAAAGCTAAAGTGCTAAGTATATAGTATAGTGATGGCGTTGGTATTGTCAGTGACCTTTGTATTTTCAATTTTACTTGGTGAAATAGGTACCGTACGCCATTTGTACGTCTTTTACCGATGCCCCGTAGTTTCAGATAAACTTGCCAAACTATACAGTACTTTCCAGATAAAAGTATCCACCTTTAATAACTTTTGTAATACTGGTATTTAGAAAAAATTCAAAAACACGTCAATTTATGTTGGAAGGGGCAAGCATTATAGCTTATTTAAACTTACTGGAAAAGCCACCCTCTCACCCCTAACAGCATCCCCTTTATTTTTTTAAATTACTTTTCATATTTTTTATGTA
>CAJUYH010000448.1:0-22925 GCA_910591685.1 Galerucella tenella | reverse complement strand
TACATAAAAAATATGAAAAGTAATTTAAAAAAATAAAGGGGATGCTGCTAGGGGTGAGGGGGTGGCTTTTCCAGTAAGTTTAAATAAGCCATAATGCTTGCCCCTTCCAACATAAATTGACGTGTTTTTGGATTTTTTCTAAATACCAGTATTACAAAAGTTATTAAAGGTGGATACTTTTATCTGAAAAGCACTGTATATCAGATCTTGGAGAGCGTAAACATAAACAAATTAATAGCTACAATATAATTTCCTATAAGCACTGCATCTAACTTGATGTTTATTGAGATTACACTTCAATTTAGCTTTGTATGGGCAAAACGAACAGGCAAATTGTGGTTCTTTTTGGCACTCGTAACGTTGGTGTTGTCTCAAATTTTTCAGATTCTTATAAATCCTACAACAAATTCCGCAAGTCACACCTGAAAATGAAAAAAATGAATTTTTATTGCATTTCCTCAAATATATTCAAGTAACCTTGTATACGATCGTCGGAAAACCGTATACGAGGACAATTCAATAAATTTAAAATAAAATCTTATTCGTGTTGATAGATTCCTACCTTTTCTAAGCAATAATTATGTATTATCTGAAAGAAATTTTGATATATTGAAATATACAGGGAGGCAAGTGATAAACTACAAACTTTAGATAATTCTTGATGAAGCTACTGTGTTAGGGAACCGAGAATAGTAATTTTTGGTTAAGGGAAAACTCAATAAATCGTAATTATTGATGTGGAGACCTGAAATTAAAACGACCATTTGATATAACAAAATTGGTAGATGGAAGAGAACAGAATAGGTGAAAAAACTGATGAAACATATACATATAAAATAAAATCATGAAAAAAACATCTTCAAACTTAAAATTTTATTGACTAGATAAAACAAAAATGTCTCAAATTCCTTTTTAATCTGAGGAAAAGTGTTTGTTAAAAAATCTGTTGGTCTTGGGTCCTCGAATATGTATAGTATTATAATGCTGCTTAACATTGCCTTTAATGTTCGCCCTGTAATCACACCCGTCTACAGGACATTTAAACTGTGGTGCTTTACCACAGCTATACTTTTGATGTTGCAGTAAGCCTCTTCGCCATCTGTACGACCGATAACATACGAAGCAAACGTGCTGACCTGAAATTACAAAAAAAGTTAACAAAAGTTGGATGACAATTGTATCGAAAGAAATATAAATACCTGATGTTTGGAGACATATTTTGAACTATAAGTCTGTAACACAATCCGTTGGGGCCAATTTGTAACATGGCACGTTGTGGCCCATTTGCAACATGTCTTACCGGCGTCAACTTGCAACCTCCCGGTAAACGGTAACCGGTTGACTCAAGAACGGCAGAAAAAGATCATCACCAACACGTAGAGCTCTTAATAGGTAACGGTATATCCCAGGGTTGGATCCTTGTTTAAATTAGGATTTTTTGGAACCATCATACAAGGAAGAAGGCTGGTAAAGAAACGGTAACTTGGGCGCCAACCCATTTTTTATAATCCTCTTAATAAGTAAAAAGAGTACATTGATGAAGTCAGATCATCGATAAGCAAAAGCATTTGAGCATTCGGCGCTATACTTTTATGCACCTGGAGAGTCAACTCCAAACTTTTAAAACACAAAACTTTTTAGTAATACTCAAGCATATATTGCTATATTAGCGGTCAAGACACGAAGCTTATCACATTTTTCTTGTAAGATTTTTAACACATCATTTCTGCTAAACAGTTAGTGGAAGACTTTTTTAACACATCTTCCCCGCTACACTTTTAATATAAGACTCTTAACACATCTTCTCTGCTGGACAGTTAATAGAAGACTCTCAAAAAATAGCGCGAGAAAAGAAAATTGAAGGTTATAAACAATCCTGACTTACTGAATTCTTAACTGGAGGCGGGGCAAATAATTAACGGACAAAGTGGTTAAAATGAACACGTGTCCCACATTAAACAGAAAAGCGGCATAGAAACAGCAACAGAAAGGGCCATAAATCTTAGAACAAAGGGTAGGGACGTGTGCAATTTGAAAACAATTTTGTTTCCATTTTTATAGCTATTAATAAAAAACAAAATATACTTTTACAATATTCAAATGTGGGAAAATCTCTCTCGAATAGTTTTAGTTGCAGAAGATGAGGCGATTTTTGGGGATATTTCAGGATGATTCCTGCAAGAAAAGTAAGAAATTTGGGGTACCTAGTAATCGAAACAAATGATGAAAAACAATGAAACCAATTAAAATTATTTTGTTTACTATTTATTTAAAAAATATGGCAGCTCACATACAAATACAATTTGGATAAAACTTTTCATATACAAATAAACGTAAGCATCTGCTCTATTCTTGGGAGGAGTACCACAGGTGGTTATCGGATCCATAGCGTTTGCCCAACTTAGCAAATATCTTGATAGAGTGATGATAGAGCATTCCGCTTTAATTATTCATTTGTAAATCCGTATTCGACGAGCTATGCTAAGAGATTTTTCTTTTGGGGATGCTATCAACTATGTTAAACAATAGACTGGTTGACTTAATGAGAGGGACTTCCAAGAGGAAGCACAAAGGGACTAATTATACCTAAGTGCTATGAAAGTGATATACCCTCGCTATATAGTAGAATGCCTAGTAGATCCTCTCACCTCAAATTTAACCTAATAGAATGTTCTAATAGTACTTCTGTTCAGTCTTTAGGTTGGTAGTATTGTAATTTACCAACAAACTAGAGCAAACCTCAGTCATACTTTATAGTGAGACACAACCTATTTTCTTTGGTATTAGGACTAGACTAAAGAAATTCAGTACTTGGACAGAATACAGGGTGTCCCACGACGAGTTAAAACTATCTGTATATTGCAAAATACTTATAGTAAAATCATGAAGATTTCTCCGTTTGGGTTTTCGAATATGATCTTTTTAACTAAAATATTTTCAAAGATGGCAGACTTCCGGTTCTACCGGAAGTCGACTGCAACTTTGTTAATTTGAATAGAACACCCTGTATATTAATACATTTTTGAGATCTACGTGAAATTTTGGTATAGTTTTGACTGAAAACTTTTCTCGAAAAATGCATACTTTTTCAGTTATTGATTTTTTTGTAAAAAATTTGACCGTTGCAGATCCTTGTATATTATTTTTTTACGAGGATACCCTTAAAGTTATGAAAATGGTTTCTGTTCGGTTGCTGTTAGCAAGGTCAGATGTATTTGAATTCATGTTGAAAAATTTTTCTTTACATACAGGGTGTGTATAAAAAATGTTCAAAGTTTAATTTCATAAATATCAAATATTTTTATTTTCTTAAATAGAGCCACCCGGCTTTTTTCATTTTAATTCATTCAGGGGTAAGAAATAAGGCAAATTCATGTATACTTTTCTATACCTAAGCCTTGCCGTTATCCAGATATTGAATATTTTCTGTAAATTTTGAGAGATGCAGGTGTGGTCTAAATTTCATTTTGAGCAGTTGATACAAGCACTAGAAATAAAAAAGTTTATGTAAATTTGCTTTTAATACATGGCAAATATGGCAAAGTTGTTACAAGAACAAATGAGCTTTATTTGCAGTAAGATATCCTGAACCCCTAAAAATTTACAGAATACATTTAATATCTGGATAACGGTAAGGTTTGGGTATAAGAAAGTATATATGAATTTGCCTTATATTTTACCGCTGAATGCATTAAAATAGAAAAGAATCGGGTGGTTCTATTTAAAAAAATCAAGAAATTTGATATTCATGTAGTTAAACTTTTAACACTTTCTATACACACCCTGTATATAATGGAAAATTTTTCAACGTAGATTAAAATAGGTCTGACCTTGCTAAAGGCAACCGAACAGAAACCATTTTCATATCTTTAAGGGTATCATCTTGAAAAAATAATTTGTGAGGGTCTGCAACCGTCAATTTTTTTTGCAAAAAAATCAATAACTCAAAAAATATGCATTTTTCGAAAAAAGTATACTAAAATTTCACGTAGATTTTAAAAATGTATTAATATACAGGGTGTTCCATTTAAAATAACAAAGTTACAGTCGACTTCCGGTAGAACCAGAAGTCTGCCATCTTTGAAAATATTTCAGTTGAAAAGATCGCATCCGAAAACCGAATCGTAAAAATTTTCATGATTTTACTATGAGTATTTTGCCATATAATAGTTTTCGTCGTTGGACACCCTGTATATTAATTGTAAAATTGATATAAAAACGATTCCCTTCCATAAACTAGTTTTTCCACTACTAGCTGTGAAGTTGACAACTACTGCTTCTTCTGGCCAACTGAGAAGTTTAATTCCTCTATTATTCATGGTGGTTAATTATTTTCTATTATCAACGTAGGTCAATAATGGACAAATTCAAATATTTTGGGAAATCAGGGATGGTATTTCAACAAAAACTTGTGCAACATAATTTTGTATACTCAGGAGATTGTCTTTAACATATTTGCTGCTTGAAATTACCTATCAAGATGAAATTATTTAAATAAAAGTGCTATTAGTTTAAAATTCGCGCTCACCCAAAAATGACTGATGACATAACGAGTACGTTCATAATATATCGAAAACTGACAGTGTACTTGTCAGTCAGACGACGGTAAACGCTTCTCGTGGTGCGTTTGTGAATTATTCTCAATTTATGTCTTAAATTTGGCTAGTAGTGGAATAAATTGTATATACACCATGGTGTTGAAGACATTTATAAACATCGCACCTTATTCCAATTGAAATAATCTTGGTGCTTGATCAATAATAATGGTCTTCACCACCTTGGTGTATAATATACTATTTGTTTTGTATGGGAATATGACGTGGTAACGACAGGTTACTAAGAAAATTTGGTAGTGGACTATTTCAAATTGAAAGATTCGTAAGGTCTGTTCCTTTCGCGATTTTTAGAATAATGTGTTACCAGGACATGAGTGTGAAGGGCGTCTTTTCTTTTAAAGTCTCTTTGACAAAACTGACACTTGAAAGAAGGTTTTTTACCACATTCATACAACAGATGACGTTTCAGTGTCTGTCTGTGAAGATAAGTTCGTCCGCATTTTATGCAGACATGTCGAGAATCTAAAAAACAAAAAAGAAAGTCATATTAGTGTATTATTTTTTACTGTAAGATTAATACAAACAACTATACTAAAAAAAACGTACTTACTTTTTTAATATTCGTTTTGAGAACTGCTACAGAAAAGAAGAAAAAAAAAACAAAAATAAAGCAGCAAAAAATATTTTTATTTAAATTTTCTACATTAAATATTGTACTTTCGTGAAACTCGCTGATTAAATTGGTGATTGAGCATATGTCTCTGGAGATTGGTTTTCAAATTTGATTTATAGACGCATCCTGGAAACGTACAGGCGAATTTTTTTTCCTTGCCACAGTAAAATAGTAAATGGTGTTTCAAAGAATTCTTTTTCGTATAAGATTTTCCACAGGCACACGTAAACGATTCCATAACTGAAAAAATAATCTATGTAAGTTTTTACAAAAATATACTGTGAATAAAACAAGCAAAAGCACAAAAACTCACTTATTATTTTTATTCATTTTTCACAAAATTCAACCCTAACTAAATATAAAATGAACTTAAATATTCCTCTTTCTTTTACATAAACATTTTTCATGTATCCGAAGGGAATATTCTTGAGAAAATTTTTGTCCGCAAAAGCAACAGCTGTAGAATTGAAAATCGGGGACTCTAAATTGATCAAAACGGGTTTTAGGTTCAATTTTCTTCAGATTTCCTGTTGGGACACTCGTTGAACTGAAGCTTTTCAGCATGTCTCTAACACGTTTGAAAGCTTCTTCTGTACTTCTCAGAACTAAAAAATATATGGGTTTTAAGAAACATGTCGTAGATACTACCACTTTTTGCAAAATTTATATCAAAAAAAGGTATGGGACATAAAATACGGTAAAAATGTGTGAACTATTGGCCCAAACTCGAAAATAAGTATAATTTTCACTAGTAATACCACTAGAGGTCAAATTATTTCCGTAAATTTTTTCTCGCTCATTAATATTCTGAAAATTATCCCGAGTCGAAGACAATGCGACTCGTCGATTTCATTTTGTTGATAAATGAAATTATTAAGCACAATTTTACATTACTTTCAGAAGCTATAACTCCAGAACGGGTTGAGTTATCGGCCTTAATTTTTTACTGTGCAATATGTCTGAGTCCTTTTTTTTTGTTTACCATGTTGCCATTTTCAAAATTTGTCTACATTCTACGTAAAAAATTAATGAAAATACCACTTTTTCCAAATTCATGTTGTAATAACTTAAAACAAAATCGGTTGAAAAATGAGGATTTTACGGGGGTGCTTCAAAACAAATTGGGTCACACTATAATTTAATATAAACAGTAATCATAATGGTCCAAAGGATTTAAAGAACATCTAAGCTTGTAGTTGGAATGAATCAAAATTATCATGTGAACGAATAAAAATTAGATTGTCAAAAATAACAATCTGTCATTATAAACGTCAAAAAAAAATTCCATCATAATTCGCTGTTGGGTACCCACCAGGAAAAGAATTCCACTAAAATTAATCCGTTGCGATGGTGATCTGTCAGAAATACACGTTCTGATTGGTTGAAAATTAAATGTGTGGATTTTTTTGGAAACAACTTTAGAAAATATGTAGAAGGTTTGAATGAGTTAAAAATTAACTATTATCACAAAATATTCCTTTATTCACTAAGATTCGAATAAACATATTCACTCTAGATATTGAATTTGAGATTCTTCTAAGAAAATATCATCATTTTCTTCATATTCTGGTCTTATTAAAGGATCCACTCCATCCTCAACTATCTCGTGATCATGCACAGTATTTAAGTTCCTTAATATCAAATTTTGCCCGTCCATATCCACACGAAATTGAAGATAAAAGTTACAGGGAACTGATCGACATAACCTAAAAATTACATGATAAAAGCTTCAAACATCATCACTTCCAATCAATTTTTAGATTAATTTAAAAACTCACCGCCACTTCCCATGCCTGTTCTGTTTTTTCATACTCTTAGCATTATATCCACATAAATATTTAATATCAGAATAAATCAATTCCGGCTTAATCTGGATTTTAACTCTAGACGCTGTTATCTTTCTACAATCTCTTTTGAATAATTTGATGTTATACTTTTCGGAATACCTCGATAAATAACGATTCAGTATCTCGTAACTGGAAAATTTCTTACCAACAAACAAATCTAAAACATAAACAATATCAAATTAATGACAGTGAGAAAAAATGGTACTAGTGACTGGCCACCTAGATCGCCAGAGCTTCTTTCGTGTGACTATCTCAAGAATGCAGACAAACCTTGTTCTACTAAATTCTTGATAAAACTCACTAGTTTCCTTTGGACTTACAGCCTGAAGGAAATTTAGGGCATCTGTAGGTTTTTGTTTAAGTAAGTGTCCCAGAGGTTCAAAGTTTATTTGGTGAATGATATTTCAGGTACGATAGTACAGGGAATGAAGCTCAAAAAAAGGTAAAACCTCGCAATTTTTTCGTCCAGCATGGATTGACTTGAAATTTTAACAGGAGGTAGGTGATAGCCGAAGGTTCAAAATCTATATCGAGGCGCTAAACGGTATTTAGGGGTGAAAACTACCCTTATTTGTCAAAAATCATAAAATAACATTTTAAACCTGAAAATGGGTAAGATTTGGTTTTGATAAGTTGAATAATGATTGTTTTGAGCTTTGGAATACAATTTCATCATATTTCAACCCTAAAAAAGCAGCCCCTGTTACAGCTTTGTAAAAAAAATCACGAATCCTTAAAAAATGATTTCGCCTCTGATTGAATTGCATAAAAATTTGGGATTAGGTTCAACTCACCCTCTGCTTTATATATCATGCCATGCCGACCAACCCTGATTGTTTCTTAGGGGTGAAAACTACCCCTAAATGTCAAAAATTAAAAAAATAGCATTATAAATCTTAAGATAGGTGAAAATTGGTTTGAATCAGTAAAACGATGAACTTGTTACATTTGAAAATACAATTTTATACTTTTTCAACCCCTAAAAATAATAAATAAACCGGTTTTGTACATTATTATGCTTCCAAGTGTACTATAAATACTATACTATTGGAATTTTTCGAAAAAAAAATCGATTGGTTTTTTTAACGTATTTCCTTCATTTTTGATGATAAAAAGTTTATTCAAAAACGATTTTGTAGGGTTTTTCAAGAACTACAAGGATCTGTAAGTTAAATCTCTTTAGACCCTTTCGTTTTCAAATGGGGTGAGTTTAAAGGGCTAAAAAAAGGTGGTGCTCGTGCGTAAATAGACGTTTTAAACGGCTATATCTCGTCAAATATTAACTGTACAAAAAATCTCCTCACAGGAAAATTTTTGTCATAAGAAAAGCTACAATTTCGTTTTTTAACTTTGCTTGTACCTATAATATTTTCAGAGTTATTTTGAAAGAAAGGGTAAAAAATACAAAATTATGAAAAATAACTTTTTACTTTAAGCCATAATTTTTTGAAAACTATGAATTTTAAACTGGTCAAACTTCTTGGACATATTAACCATACATGTACAAAGAGAATTGCAATAATAATAATAATCAATTTTAATTGGGGGGGGTAGTTAGGGGGTTGTTTTCACCGATTTTTTTGCATAAAAAATTCAATACTGACATTATTTTTGTCATAATTCACTCAATTTTGATGCTACAGACCTTTTTTTTTAAAGAAAGGTCCAATTATGCTCTTTGAAAAAGATTCTATGAGTTTTCTACGAAAAATGCATCATTTTTCCGGTATTTGATTTTGAATCTATCACATTTTGCATTTGGGAAAAAAAGCTAATCATTGATGGGCCATATCTCGGTTCCTATTGGTTTTAGAAAAATTATAAAAAAGTGTTTTGCTTGTTTTTATAAAAGCTACAATTTTGCTCTCCACAGTTTTTTTGATAAAATGCATAATTTTCGAGTTATCCGCGAAAAACATATCAATAACGTCGATTTTTTCCTCTAAAAAGCGTTACTTTCAATCGCGAATAACTTAGAGAATATTGATTTCACAAAAAAAATATATAGAACATGTTTTGCTTAGAATCACTTTTTCAATCGATTGCTGTGGTAAAAATGTTATAAAAAATGTTCACCCCCAAGGCTTTAGCGCCCCTTCGGTTCGATATAGATTTTGATCCTTGGGCTATTACCTACCTTCTGTTAAAATTTCAAGTCAATCCATGCTGGACGAAAAAATTGCCAGGTGAAATGCTTCATTCCCTGTACTACGAGGGCGAGAGATGCCAATAATTGTAGGGTCTGGTCCGATAGAAACACGTGCGGCACTCTCCCTTGCAAAAGAGTCTGCCTTCTCGTTTCCTACTATGCCAGAATGGCCAGGGATCCAGACCAACAATACTTTATTGAGTTCTCTTATTGGAGAGAGTCTTTTTTGGCAGTCTAAAACCAATTTCGACGTTACACGGTAAGAGCTAAGTGCTTTCAAAGCCGCTTAGCTGTCCGAGATCTACTTTAGGTAGTAGAACTTGTTTATAGACCCAGTCGTCTGACTGGCACGTACACTGTCTGTTTTCTCTCCTCACCTAACTCATAGTTCATGAACGCACTTCTTATGCCATCTGTCATTTTTGGTTGAGCGCGAATTTTAAAAAATGGCATTTTTTTCAAATATTTATATCTTATTAGGTAATTTCAAGCAGCAAATATGTTAAAAACAATTTCGATTGTCGAAATACTATTGAAAAATAATACATTATCTTCTTGTTCTTGAAACATTTTATTTTAACAGCAAAATTTATGAAAATCAAAGTATTACTTCAGGTGTAATCATTTTTGTTTTCGTTGAATTTAAATACAAAATACACCAAAGGTAAATTCATCTAAACACTTATATTGACTCCAACATGTAAAACATCCCAACTTTAACAATCGTATCAGCCCAAATGCTTTTTTCTGATATGCACCGTCATATCGTAGTTTCTCTTGCATCTATGACCGCAAATCGAGCACATGAATTTTGGTTCTATTCCGCACTCGTACTCCATGTGTCGTTTTAAAATGTGTGAATGTTTGTAAAGTTTGTCGCATCGCGGGCATTTGAACCTTCTAGTGGTCCGCATCAACAAACTTCTTATCATATTTTCTGCGGATTCACCTAAAATATTTTTTCATTCAAATATTATTAAATTGAAATTTTAAATTATATTAAAACTATATTTTTTGTACGAAAAAAGAAGTTTGAAATATAAAAATATGTTTATTCAAATCACCGATATACAATAATAAATTTATAACAATAAGATTATATTTCTAATAACGTAACATTTCTTTAAATGTAGGTACAAACAACTTTTGGTTTTCCATAAGTGACAATTTTTTTTAAACATTCTGTAGCAAATGTTAGTTAGGAAGAAGTACCCAAACAAAAACGTTTACTCCACAAAATAAATTATAAAAATCTCCAAATTAAGTTGTTTTTTTGGCTTGAAACAAAATTAAATGAAAAAAATAACGAAGGGCTGGAATCTAATATTTACAATGTTGATTCTTTGAGGTTACTCCCCTGCACAATTAATAAACAACTCACCGATTTATTTTTATTTAAAATATTATAAATACAATTGATTTGATATAATATTTAATATACAGGGTGTACCAACCTTACGACAAACTTCGGTATATGGGTTATTTCAAGAGATATCAAAAAATGTTATTAACTAAAAAAAGTACATGTGTTGAAGGTCCATATTTTGAAATTATATCGAACTATACAAAGTGCTTCATAACTTCGTTACAAACCAAACATATGATTTTTCGAATGGGAGCCCCTGTATATTATACCGAATTCGGATTGGTTACATTTTTTTGAAGCTTTTGATATAAGGTTTTCCACGTTATACAGAGTCCTTCAAAAGATATGGACACGTTTATGTGAAAATCGTAGGTAAATCAACGCTCTGTAGCTTGTTGTACGTTGAAGAAAAAAAATGTATTTTGCCAAACAGAGTTTTGTAATATGATGCAATATCTCCGTATCCTATTAAATTTCAATTATATTCTTTCTTGTGTACAGGGTGAACGGAAACTCGAACCTGTCACCGTCTTTCTTATTTCAAATGGAACACCCTGTATTTTATAGCAAAAATAGAATCTTCGTTTATGTAACTTTAATTTTTGTCAAGCATTCCCTATACCCAAAGTTCATAAAAACACAGTTATTTTGTAATGTTTATTGTAAAATATAACCACTGACCTATTATGTGAAAGCATTAAACGTCGTATGTAACAAAAAATACTAATTAATAATAAATTTTATTGAACAATTTATTCTAAACAAAACTAGCCACCAAAAGTATAATCCCAACCGTAATATTAAACTAAAGGTTCCAAATGTTCGCCGTTAACACCAATGCAATGCTGCAGAATAGTTCAAATGTTTGACTAACATTTCTCAGCATATCAACGGTAGCAGATCGAAATGCCGCACTAATTATCTCTTTCATGTCATCTCTAATAGCCGGGGATTTTACAAACTTATTCCTCACAAGACCCGAGAAAAATAAATATACTTTTGTTAAATCGGGTGACCGGGCTGGCCAATCAGTTGGGCCGCCTCTTACAGCATTGCATTGATGTTAACGGTGAACACTTTGAACCTTCAGCTTAATATTACGGTTAGGATTATACTTTTGGTAGCTAGTTTTGTTTAGAATGAATTATTCATTAAAATGTATCTTCAATTAGGATTTTTTGTTACATACAAGGTTTATTGCTTTCACATAATAGGTCAATAATAATAGTTTACAATAAATATTACCAGATGACTCACTTTTCATAAACTTTGAGTATAGGGAATGTTTGACAAAAATTAAAGTTACATAATCGAAGATCCTATTTTTGCTATAAAATACAAGGTGTTCCATTTGATAGAAGAAAGAAAATGGTAGGTTCGAGTTTCCGTTCACCCTGTATATAAGAAAGAATATAATTGAAATTAAATAGGATAGGGAGATATTGCATCATATTACGAAACTCTGTTTGGCAAAATACATTTTTTTTCTTTAACGTACAACAAGCTACAGAGCGTTGATTTACCTACGATTTTCACATGAACGTGTCCATATCTTTTGAAGGACTCTGTATAACGTGGCAAAACCTCATATCAAAAGCTTCAAAAAAATTTAACCAATCCGAATTCGGTATAATATACAGGGGTTCACATTTGAAAATCATATGTTTGGTTTGTAACAGAGTTATGCAGCACTCTGTATAGTTCGATATAATTTCAAAATATGGATCTTCAGCACATATACTATTTTTGTTGATAACATTTTTTGATATCTCTTGAAATAACCCATATACCGAAGTTTGTCGTAAGATTGGTACACCCTGTATATATAAAAATAATAGGGGAGCTCATTGGCTGACATTTTATTTCCGATTATGTAAGGTTTGAAAAAAAAAGAATTCAAAATTATGAATATGGAAAACTACCCCCTTTATTGTCTACATTTACCCCCCAGATTTCGCCATATATATCAACAAATATTTAACTGATAATTGATTTTTTTTGTTACAGATTGGTGAATAGTAAGCTGTTTGGTAAGTGTTTTTAAAATTATTAAAAATTATCACTTTGGAAGGGGTTCTTCCAATACTAAATATATTTTTTAAATATCTCTTTAAAACAGTAGGACGTTTTTTGTTCTCTGTAGAATAATTTGTCCTGGTTTAACTGACTTTTCCGCCTATAGTGTAGTGAGTGAAAATCTGGTTTGCAAGTTTGCAAAATTTTAGAAAAACCAAATTTTTGGTTTTTCTACCATATTTTACAAAAAATGTAATATCCTTATGGATCCATCTAACGTTTTATAATAAAATTATAACCAAATTAAAGTGCTGAATCCTATGAAAAAATAAATATATTCGATATAAATATTTTTTTTCAAAATATTTTTTAAATAAAACAAAAATTCTAAAATAAAACAAAAAAAAAGAAAATTCTAAATGCCCATTGGATAAATTTTAAATCGTATTAAAATAGACGATAGGTCAACTGAAATTTTAAATAATAGGTCATATTATATACTTTCTAAATATTATAACAATATATACGTGATAATAATAAGCTAGTCCATTTTATGCAATTTATTTGTAAAATTGAATCTAATTAATGTAAATTAAATAATATCCTGTAGAAAAGATTCTTTTGTTTTTCGATTTTAAATGTAAAAAATTGAACATTAAAGAAAAATTAAATTATTTTTTTTATTTATATAAATTTTGTGGAAATATTGACGAAAAAAAATGGACAACAAATTAAATTAATTAAAATAAAAAAATAGTTTGCATAAATTGGACTCATACATCTTAAAAAAAATGCCCGAAATTGTGCATCCGTATTCCATGTTTCCTCAAATCTGTTCGATAGTAATACGAATTTGTGCAAAATATGCATTTGTAGCGTTTCTCTTTTCCACATTCTACCGTCAAATGTCTTGACAAATTTTTGACGAGCGTATAAGATTTATCACAATTAGGACAAGGAAAACGACGGAACCAAACTAAAAATAAATCAAATTAAAATAAAATAAAATATATAAATAAAAATATATGGAAAAGAAAATATGTAAGATAGTGAGAGAAAAAAATGGGAAATGTGCAATAAAAAAAAGGAGAACATAATAAAAAATATTATTATTTAACATAAATATGCCCCTTATAAAAATATAATTTGAATAATATTTATTAAATAAAAATATGAAAAATATCAATAAATAATTTAAGTATGTTTTCTTTCTAAAAGATTGATTTTCAACCAAAACATTTTGTTTAAAATAAAATTAATATACTATCAAATGTTTACAAGCCATATGCTTCTTCATTGCACTTTTATACACAGTTCGATATCCACAAACCCCACACAATATCGATGGTTCTTTCTGACACTCGTATGTTTGATGTCGTACCAAACTTTTATAATTTTTGTAGGATTTTTCGCACTCTGTACAACTGTATTTACGGTCTGAAAAAAATGTATCATTACTTATGGAATCATAAAAATGCATAGATAAAAATCTGGAATATCTCACCTAGATCTCGTGATGTCCGTAATTTCTGTGGCAAAGTACTAATGAAAAATTCAAAATAAAACAACAAAATGAATTAAAATAGTTTATTCTGGCTTATAATAATAGAAAAAAATATTTCCTCCCCCCGAACTATGTCTAGAATATTATAAAACGTAAAAAATGTCTCAGCCCAAATACAAAATAGAACAAGTATATTTTTAAATCGCATAGTCGTAGAAAAAATATAGTATTCCACTCGATTTTTGTATTTAAGCCTAGGAAATGTACACGTTTAACAAAACAATACAATTTATAGTATCAAAAATAAAAACTATCACAAAATCAACTCCTTTAACTATAATTTGTTAATTAATTTATAATATATTTATTTATAATAATATAAACAGTTCCTGAGCAGTATATTGTTAACAATAAGGCACTCCTATTGTAAATTGTAAATAAAAATAATATTATGAATACCAAAATTTCATGGTTGATTATATTTTCAAATAATTGTTAATTTTCTTAATTAAATAGAAACAGTTAATAACAATAAATGTTTATAAAAATACTTGTGTAAATAGCGAGTTTTCCAGTCTCAAATAGAAACATATTTATTTAAATTTTTTAAATATCTGACTGCCAAAAAAGTTCGGCTACCAAAAATTTTCAAAATAACAGCTTGTTCAATTGAAACCTATCTTTGGTCCAGGAAAAATTTATTGACAAGTACAGTTACAAATAACTACCACTACAATTGAGGCACATATCCCACTGTTTCACCTACCGATGTATACCCTGCCTATAGAATTTTTGTGGCTGCTGCTGGAAGAATTCTTTCACAGCGTTTTGTACTTCTGCGTCCGACTGAAAACGGTTACCTTTTAACGCCTTTTTTAGTGTGAAAATCGCAAGGCGATAAATCGGGACTATAGGGTGGATGCTCTAATATCCTCCATTTCTTCCGTTGCAGATTTTCTTTCACTACGTTGGCAACATGAGGCCGAGCATTATCGTGAATCAGAATAACACCACGTGAAAGCTTCCCTGGACGTTTTCTTCTTATTGCTTGATGGAGCTTGTTCAAAGTTTGATTATACAGGTTTGCGTTGATATGCACTCTAGGATCTGTAAACTCTATCAGCAAGGGTCCTTTATGGTCGAAAAAAAATGTCAACATCACCTTGCCTGCAGAAGGTTTAACTTTAAACTTCTTTGGTGGCGGAGAATTTGCGTGTTTCCATTGCATCGATGACAGCTTACTGGATGGTTCAAAATAATGACACCAAGATTCTTCGCCAGCAACTATTGACGAGAGAAAATCATTACCATTTTGACTGTATTCCGTGAGGTGTTGCAAAGACAAGCCCATTCGCAAGCTTTTTTTGTCCTCAGACAAAAGACAAGGAACCCATTGCGCACAAACTTTGCTGTAACCTAGTTTGTGTACGATACTATGGACAGATCCTATACTCACACCAACATTTTCTGAAATTGCTCTGATTGAAATTTGACGATTTTCTCTAATCAGGCCTTCCACACATGCCACATTCCTGTCTGTTGATGCAGTAATCAATGCACCTGGTCGTGGCAAATCATTCGTCCTCTCTTCTCCATTCTTAAATTTTCGACACCATTCCTTCACAGTTGGATATGCAAATCATGCGTTTCCATACACTGCTTGCATTCGCGTATAAATTTGCAACGGTTGCACACCTTCAGCACACAAAAATTGAATGACCGCACGCTTATCACATTTGGACGGATTGTTAACAACAAACGCCATTTCAAAGTCACAATACTTAAAATCGCTGTCAAATATAAACGAAATAAACAGATCAGTGTGACGTTTGCATACACTACTAATGTTGGAAAACGTCAATTGAATGATTACAATTGTTTCCAAGGCTAACCTGACCAAAGATGGGTTTCAGTTGAACAAGCCTCGTATGTAAAATTTTTGGATTTTTTTGAAGGTCAGTGTACAACAAGAAATGGTTTTTAGAGAAATGTCTTTAAAGTTACCTACAATACAATTGAAGCAAATGCTAGAAAATAAAATTTATTAAAATCTGACACAAAATTTGGTAGCTATTCTTCTTCTGCTTCAACAAAATACTAAATTTTTTTGAGCAAAACTGCAAAAATTTTATGTGAATCTCTTTAGAATAATTTGAATATTTTTATTTAAATTTTTGAAAAGCAACCAGTGTATCAGTAACTTCAACAATTTTCAGATTTAGAAGGCTGCTTCTGCTCCCCCTCTTGATAATTAAACGTAAAGATATTTTTCCTAATTTCGAATTTACTTTGTATATCGTGTCTTCTGGATAGATGTCGCTCTACGTGCGTTTTCTGGTAACCTCTGTAAGCGCAAATAGCACAACCAAATCTAGGCAACTGTCCACACTCGTATTTGATGTGCCTTGCTAAGGTCGATTTTTTGGCGTAAATCTTGAAACAATTCGGACAATTGTATTCGGGGGGATCGAACAAAATGTAACCTAAAATTTTTTTTTGGTAAATTTAAAACAATAAAAAATAAAATAATAAATTAAAATTAGGATTAACTAAACTAAAATTCTACTTAAAACAGGAAGTGAGATTTTTGTACATTTTTTTTCATGATGATGGTTATTTATCTTGTGGTAAAACCAAAAAAATATATTGACATTCTTAACGCTTATGATCATTTTTTGCCCCCCCTGGATATCTCCAAAGGCAGGGTTCTGAAACTGCTCCCACTGGTCCAGTATTTAGAGTATCAAAAACTGTAGTTGATGTTTTCACATTTCCTTGTCAAAAAAACTTCTCACTCGATAAAAAACCATCAAAAAAAATTGGGAAATAATTAAAATAAAAAAAAATAAAAAAAAAATATATTTGATCTAAACCAACTGAAAAATAAGAATAAAAATAATAAAACAAATTAGATTCTATGATGCTCGTGGAATTCCTTGAAACAAGGATAAACACAAAGTCCGGGTTCCCCAATGCATTGGTTACAATGATATCTGGTAAAACGTCTAACGTCTTTTTGCTGACACCATCTACACATTTTTCTAGCTGATTTATTCCCGACTTCCTCCACAAATGGAATACGTTCCAGTATATGTGGTGCAGGTACGAGTGCTAGATGGTTGTTTACATTTACTGAAAGAGAAAAGTGTAGCTTAGGACAAAAATCAAGTCTAGGGATACAAAATATTTTAAAAAGTAAAGTTTTTTTTTTCAGGAAAGGGAAAAAATGTTATTCATAATAATTGATCTTCAATTTCCATAGATTTTTTCAATTGGATTTGTATACAGTGCTATTCAAAAGTCCCCTCCCCCCCTCGTATCTTTTGAACGGCTACACTTACATTAATAAAATTTGAAGGGTGAAAATAGAGTGTTGTAAACTTCTCTACGAATGGTAACAAGTGACGTAATAGTAATAGATAACGTCACAGTGCCACTATAGCCAATAATTTTAAATAGGACCTTATGGCAAGTAATATCTCGTTTGAATGGCATTGATATTGGCTACATAGGTACATATTAATTTTGCTTGGGTTTAAACTAATTTTGACGGATAAATTAAATAAACACCAAAATTATTGAAATTATCGTCCACTAGATGATGCCAGTGTCGCTTGATTACTGTCGTAATGATGCTAACGCAACCGTAACAAATAATTTGCTCATTAAAATGTTTTAAATATTTTTTTGTTGTATAATAGTTATACATTTTTAAAATTGTCATGTAGTAACGGTTAAGATGGCTTGAAATTGACGAAGCGTATTTTCCACATAGATAAATAAACACAAAAATATAACAATACAATTTATTAATTACTTACATATAAACAAAAATAGTTTTTAACAAAAAGTTTTCTAATAAATCCACTGATGGTCATCGACTACTTTAACGTAGTACGTATCGCCTTTTTCCAAACTGGCAGAATGTTTATTTAAATAATGTCGTTTTACTTCGTAACTTCTCTTATTATAAAAATTACATAAAATGCATTTGAATTGTTTGATCCTCATGCAATCCACCTTTTGGTGATACTTCAACGCTCTAATATTTTTAAATTGTTTCTGACATCTGCAGCATATTTGTCGCGGACCTAAAAACAAAACTTCATAACCCACAAATCAAATAAAGTTAATTTTAAAAAAATACATTTTCCCAAAATTTTATGTCTCCTTTGTTGTCTTGAATCATGTAAGAGGAATACAGAAACTAAAGGAGGAAAATAATATGTGTTATACCCTCCGCTTTTTCCCATTTTACAGGGTGTCCCACTATAAAGTGACACTTTTTGACGGCTTATTACTTATTACTTATTCAATTTTTTTTATATATATATATATACAGGGTGTACCAATCTTACGACAAACTTCGCTTTCAGGTAATAGGTCAATAATAATAATTAAAATAAATATTACCATATAACTCTTTTTATAAACTTTGGGTATAGAGAATGCTTGACAAAAATTAAAGTTACATAATCGGAGATTCTATTTTTGCTATAAAATACAGGGTGTTCCATTTGAAATAAGAAAGAAAATGACAGGTTCGAGTTTCCGTTCACCCTGTATACAAGAAAGAATATAATTGAAATTCAATAGGATACGGAGATATTGCATCATATTACAAAACTCTGCTCGGCAAAATACATTTTTTTTCTTCAACGTACAACAAGCTACAGAGCGTTGATTTACCCACGATTTTCACATAAACGTGTCCATATCTTTTGAAGGACTTTGTATAACGTGGCAAAATCTTATATCAAAAGCTTCAAAAAAATGTAACCAATTAGAATTCGGTATAATATACAGGGGTTCCCATTTGAAAAATCATATGTTTTGTTTGTAACAGAGTTATGCAGCACTTTGTATAGTTCGATATAATTTCAAAATATGGACCTTCAACAGATCCACTATTTTTGTTAATAACATTTTTTAATATCTCTTAACCCATATATCGAAGTTTGTCGTAAGGTATAAGAACAAAGAACCGAACATAACTTCATAAAACACATTAAAACAAAAAAAACTATTTAATAAATAAGTTGTTGCATGTGGCCTCCATCTGCATCACTACATAATCCTAATCTCATCCAAAAATTTCGAGTTATAACGTTTCCAAGCTGTTAAAATGTGATAAGTTATTGACATGGTTTCATAAAAAATTAAATCTTCCCCTAAAAACTTAGGTATATGCCGATAATGTATACATTTTTGGAAAGGGGAAGAAAGGGACTTTCAAATGGTATAAAAAAATATAGGGTGTTGTATTTAAAATAAACCGATAATTTCGTTTCAAAAATGGTCATCTTTTTTTCGGCGCTTTCGGGAAAAGATATACATTTGGCAACTATGTCAATAAAAATTTGAGTTTAGCGAAAACTGCACGTAGATATCTTTTTCCATTCTCGAGTACCTAACAAGCAATCAAAATGTGTTACTTTATAGTGGGACACCCTGTATTTAAAATCCTAGAAAATAACAAACAATAATTTGTACTATTGAAATTCTTTTATTTAAACTTGCTAAAAAAACGAAAATATTCACAAAAGTAATGAAAATGTGTCTTTTATAAAAGCCCCTTCTTCAACTGTGGCCGATGGGTCCGGTCTCAGTTTATGTACATGTGTCAGGTGTCTTCTTAAATGTATTTTCTGGAAAGCCTTGTACACACAAGTGGGAACATGGCATTTGAAAGTAGGTTCTTTACCACAGTCGTATTTGACGTGGCGATTTAGAGCAGTTTTTGATCTGTAAGATTTATGACAGGAAAAACACGCATATGCTGAAAAAATGGAAAAAAGTTACATATTTTTTACTATAATTGATAGTTTTATACATCTAAAATCGGTTCGTTCTCAAGAAAATTAAATCACGTGCATATTGTTTGACCAAGGCAAGTGGATAAGGTTGAAGTCACTGTTCGGTGTAGCCAAAATATTGAACATCAAGTAGGAAAGACATAAAATGTAAATCATATCGAAATAATATTTTAGTTAGTTTCATTTAAAAAATATACAATTACCTGTGTTTTAGTGGTATTCCTGAAAATTTTATCAACATTGAGGGCAATAAAGGGAAAAATTGTTTAAATATTATTTTATTATTGTTTTACATTGAAAACATTATTTATTCAACAATAAATATTATTCACATTCGTATATATTGGTATCAAATCTCCTTTGTTAAAATATTTGATGATTATTAATGAGATGTCTGTTTAAGGCGAAATTTGTGGTGAATTTTTTGCAGCAAAAGCTGCATTGAAATTTTTTTTCTCCGCAAATTTTAACGTGGTAATTCAAGTTTTTCTTGTATTTATAACATCTTCCACATTTGCTACAAACGAAATCTGAAACGGTACCAAAAATAATTAGTACCTTAAGACAAATATTTGAATAAAATTAATAAGAAAATTTGTATACTTCAAAATAAAATGAACTAAAAAAAGGGGAAAGGAGTTAATATAAGTCTATTCCCCCCGATATGTATGAATATTGGGGTGACTTTCAGTGAGAACTAAAATATCTATTGTGCCTCACTTCAACTCACTTCCCGGGAGAATTCCAGGATATTTGCAGGCTTTAACTTTTTGGAACTTTAGTTGTTTACGTCAGGTTATGTTTGAGCGACCAGGGGTCGCGACGCAAATGATCTGACCGTTACGCGTTACGTTACGCTACGTTATGTTACGTTGCTTCGTTATGTGCCTTGCTTGCGTGCTTGTGCTCTCTCCTGAGTCTCTCTCTCATTTACGAAGCAGCGATTCATATGCCTCGGCTGGGAATCGAACCCGGACCGCCCGCGTGGAAGGCGAGCATTCTACCACTGAACCACCGATGCTATATTAAAATTCTATGCAAAGCTGGTATTCGCAGTGCTGGTGATCTACTTGAATTTGTTCGGATAAATTTTTACTATTATTTCCATAATTTTTTTTGCGCGATTGATCTTTTTTGTTTATTTACAGCATCGGTTGTCAGGACGGTAGGTTGTGTTTACTGGTTTCTAAGTTTAACACGTCGGTAAGTGATTTACTTACCGTTCAGACGTCGAAAAGTAATAAATAGCATAAAAACAATTCCACCAAAATGCAAAATATATTTTAAACTGATCGAGAAGTATAAATGTCACTTTTGACATTTCGTTCATTTCGAAGAAATTTAAATTATTTTTTCGAAATTTATTTCAATACGATCGCGCAAAAAATGGTATAAGCATCTCGAACGTTAGGGGTAATTACAACGTTTGCATGTAGATTCCTCTCGTAAAATTGGACAAAATGATGAGGATTAAGGGGTCTAGCACATTTACTTTTCGAAATACAGGGTGTTGAAATTTTGAAAACTTGAATGTTTTAATTCGATAACTTTAAAATGGATGGATAAATTGATTTGACATTTGGCAGGTTGTTTTTAAATGTAAAAGGGCATATTTTGATAGAAATAGTAGTTTGTGCAACTAGTGTGGATATGATGGCCATATCGCACGAGGACGAAGTTCAAGTGCGATATGGACAATCCACACGAGTCGAACAGCATAATTTTTCTACGACCCACTTAAGAAAAAATCTAGAAAATAAAAATTTCTATAAACTGTAATATAACTTCAAATTGAAAATTTAATAATTCAATTTTATGTTTCCACTATTTTTTTTGTGGTAAACGTACAGTTCTTGAATGTCCAATTTGTATAATGCTACGGTTTCCCTTTTTAAATATACGATGATGTTATAAGTAGATGTTGCCAGTCGGACTCCCTCATGAAAGGTACCTAGTTATTGTAACTCAAATTATCTAGAAGCATAGATAAATATAAGAAAACAATATTTTTCATGAATTTTATATTTTTTCATAATTTCTTCACATAGCACTGTCAACTTGGGAATTTTGATGATTGTTAAGTAGGTGTCTATTTAAAGCGTACTTTGACGTGAATCTGACGCCGCAAAATAAACATAAAAACCTTTTCAACCCGCAGGATTTGAAATGATAATTTAAATTTCCCTTGTATTTATAACCTCTTCCACATTGTTTACAAATGTAACCTAAAAAAAATACTAACAATTAACCTTTGTTTTTATAGCATTCATGCAAAACAAATTTTGAAAAAAAAAAATTAAAAACAACTTACTAATATATTTAATTCAAAACATACATAAATATAACAAAAATATATATAAAATAAATGATATTTGAATAATTTTTTTAATTTCCCTGTGAATTGATTTCCAAAAAAACATTTTTAACGTGGGTTTTCATGTGCTGCTCGAGATGAGCTTTTTGCCGAGCTTTATGTTGGCAATAAGGGCAAACAAAACTCGGGTCGATTCCACATTCGTATCGTTTGTGTCTCCAAAGAGATCTCTTTATTTTGTAAGCCTTTCCACACTTATCACAAGAATGCCAATCTAAAAAAAAATATAAAAAATACGTTTTAATATTCTTAAAATCAAATTTAATATTTAAAACACATTAAAAGCGTAATGTATTATATTATATATTTAAAACTATCATATCCATCGTAATTTCCACACCTTATTACGATTGAATAGACGCTTTTTAATAATAAAACAGCTTGGAGGGTTAAGTGATTTATTTACATAAGGGTTTGTTAACAAAAATGTACAGATATTGAATCTAGAAATATATCAAAGATAAGAAGCGACAACCACTTCTTCGGCTACATGCCACGACAGATATTGAATTACACCACTATGTTTAACGGGGTTGGCATATCTGCAAGATTTAACCAACAGTTCTGGTTTGGAATTAGGGCGAGTTGTATCAAACACCTAAACTCGGTTGAATGATGACTGGT
>CAJUYH010000447.1:53248-66670 GCA_910591685.1 Galerucella tenella | reverse complement strand
TTGTAGTTCGGTATAATCTTTCTTTGGCAGAAGTAATAATTTTAATTGTATTGTAACTAAACAATACAACTCAAAAAATTACCAGTTAATTGAAAAGAAATTGGAATTTGTTACCCACCAGCAAAAAAAATTTCATGAAGAAAATGAGCTCAAAGTATTGAATTTATCCAAGGAACTGGAGATAAAACATTGGAAAAACTCTCCTTAGAAATTGAAGTCTTAAAGAAAAAAAAAGAATTGAGAGAAGAACAGTTAAAGGTTCTTAAAAATACTAAATGTACGTGCAACCATGATACATATTAAATATATTTCAACATGCACCTATCAATATCGCTGTTTTTTAAATTACCAGATTGAAGAAGGTAAAATGGGAAAAAGTTTTCTTTCATGTTGCTGTTATGTAACGCACAGAATGTATTTCAATTTTTTTTGGTAACATATTTTTAGATAAGCTTAATTATCTGTTATGTTCCCTGTTAAAAAATGATTAATTTTTGTCTTAAGTTTTCTTAAGTATTACTCTGTACCTGCTTCAATGCAAAAAATGTATTTTTGTTTCTTAAAGTCTTAATTTTAATATTGTTTTTCAAGTGATATCCGCTGTATAGGTATTTAATAAAAATAATAAAAACATATGGAAACAACCAATTTTAATTTAACGGTTCTCTTTGACAATCGAAATCTATGGAAGAAATCAAGATTGTCATATTCCTCAAAATAATCGGATCTAGGCCTTATCATTTTTGGTCTTCTTGGTTCCTCATCACTACTATATGCATTTACCTCATAATCGTTCATTTTCCACTCAAAAAAATATGCTAACAGATACCACGTTTTGTGACAGATACGTGACAGATACAGCAATAGCTTTAATTGTTAGGTTAGAATCCCCAGGTTATTATTATTACCACTAGATTTTCTGGTGGTTAAATATTCTGAGAGTTAACCATAACTTGAACCCTTTATTGAACAATGTGAAACACTTGTTTTGAGGTAACCAAGGGTTATTTGTTAACCTCAGGATAACTTGACATTGTGAAACCGGGCGTTAATGTTTAGCATTTTATCGAAAATTAAAGGTCAAGCAGCGATTAATATTTCTGCATGTAGTATCAGTAATTGGCAAAATTTGAAGGATGCTTTATTAAATACTTACGCAGATAAAAGAGATGTTCATAATCTGAGCATAGAAATTTCAGAATTAACACAAGGAAACGAATCCCCTTTTGAATTTCATAACAGAATACAGCATCTTCTAAACTTGCAGACATCATTATTAATGACACGGTCAAATGCCAATGAGCAAGTCATATTAGGTAATTATTTCAGGAACTTAGCACTAGCACCTAGAGTATTGTTACGTGGATTAAAGGAACCGTTAGGCACTTTACTGCGTACCAAAAACCCTAGTGATTTAAATACAGCCTTAAATGTTCTAGCGAATGACTTTCAAATATATATATGACTAATAATAATAATAACTATTCAAAAAATTCATTTATTATACCTAGGCCAAAAAATAATTTTGTACCACAAAGCAAAGATAATATCCAAAATAATCAAATACAGAGACCCACATATACTCCAAAATTATCAGCCTCAATTTAATGAAAATTTTAACTCAAGTAATACTCAAGCACAGACACAATTTAACAGAGGTTTTAATTTAAATCATTTACCTAGTACAAGTAGAGCAACCAATATTCAAACTAGAAATACTAACGTTTTCAAACCAAATCAAAACCAAAATTTTCAAAAACCTACTCCAATGAGTATAACTACAGCGAATACATATAATCCATTTAACGCTCAAAATAGAAATAATGGGCAAAATCAAACACAATTTACAAATCAGAGGAGAAGTTTCATTTCTGAAGAATTACATAATATCGACAATACTGAATGTGATATTGAAGATGAAAATCGTTTTTTAGAGAAAACGTCCTCGGACGCAATAGAAACGTAGAACTATTCAATTTTACTAATTCTGAAAGTGAATTACCGTACATTATATTTCCCGAACAAAGTTTAAGAGTTTTGATAGACACCGGCAGCACAAAATCTTTTGTAACCCCGGAAATTGCCGAAATTTTTTTTTCCAAATCAATCATACAAAAACCTTTCAAGGTATCATCAGCTCTCGGTACAAGTCAACAAAAATGTTGTACAGCAATTCCATGTTCAGAAATATTTAATATAAAGAAAAAGAATAAAATTAGGTTAGAATATCGTATATTTAAATTTCATAATCATTTCGATTGCTTATTAGGTTTAGATAATCTCAAAAAACTGAATGCAACAATTGATTTAGTGAATAACGTCTTAATTACGCCAAATAGTAAGATTGAAATAAATTATTTCAAAATAAACTGCGAGAACACGAATTGTATAGTAGTGGCTCCACGCACAGAACAAATAAATAAATTTAATATCGAAAATACCAATAATGGCGATATAATTATTCTTTACACAAAAATAGGAGAACTAGAAATTCCGGAATGTCTTACTAAAGCGGAAAACAGTCAAGCTTTATGCACTATTTTAAATCCGACAGAATCATATTTTAAAGTAGATTTAAGTGCTCCAATAGAAGTTCAATCGTTCGACGAATACGAACAAATTTTAATGCAATTTACGCGGAAAAATTTAAATTTGATATCACAAAGGTTCGTACAGAACACATGAATAAAGAAGAGCGCGAAGCTATTCTAAAATTAATAAGAGAGTATCCCGACATATTTCATGTCGATGGTAATCAGCTAACATTTACAAGTCAGATAAAGCACAAAATTAGAACAACCAATGAGGTACCTATTTATTCCAAGTCATATAGGTATCCCGAAATATATAGAAAAGAAGTTCAAAGTCAGATCAAAAATATGTTAGATCAAAATATTATAAGACCTTCATGCTCACCTTGGTCAAGTAGCATTTGGGTTGTTCCAAAAAAATTAGATTCTTCAGGTAAACCAAAATTTGGAGTTGTTGTAGACTATCGCAGGCTCAATGAAATAACCTTAGGAGATAGATATCCCCTACCTAATATAACTACCCTACTAGACAAACTAGGTCGTTGCCAGTACTTCACTACCTTGGATCTTGCCTCTGGGTTTCACCAAATTGAGATGACTCAAGAAGTTATCCCCAAAACGGCTTTTACTACAGAAAATGGCCACTGGGAGTTTTTGAGAATTCCATTTGGTCTGAAAGGAGCTCCTGCAACCTTCCAGAGAATTACAACATTTTAAGAGGTATTCAAAACGAAAAATGTTTAGTATATCTCTACGACATTATAGTTTTTAGTACAAGCTTACAAGAACACATGAACAATTTAAAAGAAGTATTTAAAAGATTGCGTGAATCTAATTTCAAAATACAAATTGATAAATCTGAATTTTTTAGGAAAGGGGTCGCTTATTTGGGACACATCGTAACACCAGAAGGCGTTAAACCCAATCCCGATAAAATAAGTGCTATTCAAAATTTTCTAATTCCAAAAACTATCAAACAAATTAAAGCTTTTCTAGGATTACTTGGATATTATAGGAAATTTGTAGCAGATTTTTCAAAATTAACTAAACCATTAACTAACCGTTTGAAGAAAAATGCCGTAATTTACATTAACGATACTGGTTACATTAATTGTTTTGAATTATGTAAAAATATCTTAATGAATGATCCCATATTGCAATATTCGGACTTTTCTAAACCATTTAATCTCACGACAGATGCGAGGAACTTCGCTCTAGGTGCTGTCCTTAGTCAAGGAAAAATCGGAACTGATTTACCTGTAGCGTATGCTAGCAGAACACTTAATGATTCTGGAGTAAATTACTCAACAATTGAAAAGGAACTCCTTGCAATTGCTTGGGCCGTGAAATATTTTCGCCCCTATCTGTTTGGGAGAAAATTCACTATTGTAACTGATCACAAGCCGCTCCAGTGGCTATTTTCCTTAAAAGACCCCAGTTCTAAATCAGTTAAATGGCGTCTGAAACTCGAAGAATACGACTATGATATAGTTTACAAAAAAGGTGCATTAAATACTAATAGTGACTGTCTATCGCGCATACAACTAAATATAAATTGAGTTGATTCTTCTGAAAATAACCCTAAAAACTTACTAGAATATATGGAAAAATTTAATGACAAATTTGCCAGTACTTCTAAAATTAATGATGTAGAAACCGAGTCACTTATCGTAGAAGCAGAAGAAATAAACGACATTGACGATGAAAATAATACTATCCACACTAACATAGAAGATCCTGTAGTGGGAATACCAATTTCGGAATCTTCAGTAAATGTAGGAAAAAATCAAATAATAATCTCTGAAGTAAATTTTGAACCCGCAGCACCAACAATTATTAAGCTATACGATTTAAAACAAAGAATTCTCGTACAATTTTCAAAAAATAATTTTGAACAAGATGTTATAAATTTTGTGAAAGATTATGTTGTACCGGAATTGAAATATCATATTTACTTTGAAGATCCTTTATATGAAAAATTTAGTACAGCTCTGCAAACTTATTTTAAAAATTCACAGATTTCATTTATCAAGTGCAACAAAAAATTAATCGATATCCCCTTAAATGAAATAAAAGAAGTCATCCAAAATTATCATGAAGGTAAACAAAATCATAGAGGGTTAGATGAAACTGAAAATAATATAAAAACGCGTTATTATTGGCCAAATCAAAGATCGTCTATTCAAACCTACATTAACGAATGCGAAATATGCCAAGCAACAAAATACGATAGGAAACCTTTGAAACCACTTTTAAACGTAACTCCAACAGCCGTCAAAACTTTTCAAATAATTCACTTAGATACTATAACTTTAGAAAACACAAAATTTTCAACTATTATAGATTCATTTTCAAAATACGGTCAACTTTATAAACTAAATTCTGCTCAAGGCATAGAAATTGTTAATAATATAATTAAATATTTCACCCACCACTGTATACCAGATCGGATAATATCTGATAATGGCACAGAATTGAAAAATAGCTTAGTTAAAGATTTATTAGACACTCATAAAATAAAGATACACTTTATAAGTTCACAGCATCCGGAATCTAATGGCATTGCCGAACGATTTCACTCGACAATCATTGAACATATCAGACTTTTAAATAATCAAAATGAATTCAAGAAAGAACCCATTGAAATAAAAATGAATTATGCACTTTTAGCATATAACAACAGCATCCATTCTACAACCAAACTAAAACCATACGAAATTATTACAGGACATTTAGAAATTAACTCTTTTTTCGACTTAAATATTGATAAGCAGCTAGTTAATAATTATATTCATAATCATAGGGAAAAAATGAAATTACTATATTCTAGAATAAACACAAAATTACAAGAGACTAAAGAAAAAGTTATCTCAAAAGCTAACGAAAATAGAGAAGAATTGCCAAATCCAATACCTACGAAGGTATTTATCAAAAATAAACAAATTCAAAGTAAAACAAAAAATAAATACCGCCCTGAACAAATTAAAAGTACTAATAAAAATCGTAAAGCCACAAAAATTGTAACTAGACACTTCAATACCACTGAAGATATTCACTTATCTAATATAAAACGACCTAAACAAAAACCATATACTCTTATTACAGATTCGTCTCAATTGGACAAGCAACAGTAGAAATTAAAGACATCAGTCATAATCTAGGAATTTTACCAATTAATCTTGGCACTGCTAAACTACAAAAATCAAGTCATACATTTGTGCATTTTTATAACTTGAACCCATTACTAGGAGAGTATATCTCTTTGAATAAACATTTCAAAAATATTACACGTGATATCTCAAATAATACATTTTTCATACAACAGACTGAAAATCTTGTTAACCTTATACAAAATGTTGAAAATAATATTGAAGAAAAATTTGAAAATTTAAATATTCACTCCACAACAATTGAAGTACCTGTCAAGACCTACAAATCAAGCCAAAAAAATTTATTGGACAAATATATTGATAGGTTTGCCTATTTCCAGGTCTTCGGTTACTGGACTATATCCACGTACTCACTGTTCACATGATGACGATGTGTTAGCAAATTCATTAATTTTTTGAATAATAATGATGAATCAATAAACCTGAATGAACCCACTAATGAATAATATAACGATAACCTAAAATTCTACTACAAAACATAATATAAGTTAAGTTAGCTGCGATGTAATATTGCGCTGTCAAAATGTTTTTTACATCGGGCTGTTCAGAATACGATTTTCAACCGCGCTGTTGAATTTGATTTATCATCGCGATTTTAACTACATCAATGTTAAATTTACAGCTGTTACGGATAGTTGTACAAAATAAGCCCGTTATTATCTCTCCCAGACTGCCTACATTGAATCTTTTGATAACACAAGTTACAAAACACTGTTTAAATTACTGTATCACTAATAATTCCATTGAATAGCGTTGGCTTCAGATATTTGATTCATTCTACAGTTCTATACTCACCTTTGAGCTGAATTATTGATCATCCCAATAATATTATAATAGAGCAATATACTTCGGGTGAATTTCTCCAATTTCGTTTTTCTATCTGAATAGTTCCTACGTAAAAATAAATTACAAAGAAAATGAGCATCATAAAATTATTTTGAACGAATTAAGCAAGAGGGAAATCAACAGGAATCTTTAGTACCTACTGGAGAGGACAAATGATTTTTCAGGTAAATACGTACATAAATCGTTTGAAAAATGTATAAATCATATTTCTGTGACACCTTTTATTGACGATATTGTGTACAAACCAATGAGCTTATACGCTAGAATAGACGTATAAGCGTATACGCTAGATACCAGAGCCGGATGCTCCCGTGTTCCATTTTCCGTCCGTCGTGCGCATGACGTCACTCAAGACCTTTTTTGTATTGCTGAGATAGCAGTTTTGTATGTTTTTCTCTATTTACGCGTTTATTTAATTAGTTACAAAAAAAACTGTAGATAGGAATTATGTTCCAAATGAGCTGTTCTATGCCCTGATGTCATGAAAGTTTTGAAATTTGTAATACTTATCACTTAAAACTCTTTTTTAACACTGTGATATTTCTCTTCGAAGTATTAAAACGCAATTTTCATGAAAACGGTGCAAGATACAGTAAACTGATAGAGGAACTAATTTGTAGAGCACAAAATTTACTACAACACTAGTCTAGGAGGGCAATGCGAGATTAAATGAAAACGCGAAAACACTTTATAAAAAGAGGACTTTTATTCATGCAGTTTTTACACAGGCATATTTCTTCATTTAAATAGTTTCAAAATAGTGAATACCGGATTTCAAGATCAAATTTCATTTTCTACATATCACGTATTCTACATTTTATTAATATTTAATAATTAACATCTCACTCATTCTTTTTCCTATTTGTTGGGAATTAAAACACAATATGTTTTTGTATTTTTTATTTAGACGTTTTGGTAGCGTTCCAGCTACCGTTGACAAGATGAATTAGATTTTTAAACAATTTTTGGTCCCTATCAGACACAACGAAAAAAATTGGCAACTACACAATCAATAATATTTTGAACTTTGTTGTCAAATTCAAGGTTCATTCACAGTAGATCATATCTCTGGTAAATTGTGAAATATTTCATTTTATGACATTGTAACAATATGATAGTCTACTAGGAATGGGATCCAGTGAAGTGCACGTTCCAGGAACGGTTTTATTGGGATAGCGCTTTTTTGCTTATTTCGGAAATGTTGTTAATAAAGCGCGTGTAAAGCCTGTGTTAAAACTGCATAAATAAAAGTCCCCTTTTATAATAAATCTCGCATCCCCCTCCTAGACTAGTGTTGTAGTGAATTTTGTGCTCTACAAATTAGTTCCTTTATTAGTTTACTCTAACCTGCACCGTTTTCATGAAAATCGCGTTTTAGTACTTCGAAGAGAAATTTCACAATGTTAAAAAAGAGTTTTGAGTGATAAGTATTACAAATTTCGAAACTTTTATGTCATCAGGGTATAAAACAGCTCATTTGGAACATAATTCGTATCTACAGTTTTTTTTGTAACTAATTAAATCAACGCTGAAGCGGTCATATATTTATGCGACGCAATGTACCCCAGTCTAGTTTGCAACCATCATTACACGGAGGACATCTCATAGCCCCGCGCATAGATGGCGCGCAATAAGGACGCGAGTGCTACACCGACAGAGATCTGACTAGATCCTATACCTTCAGACGACGGCAGGGTAGAGAGGCAGGCAAAGCCGATTTGGACCAAGCGCCACGGCTACGTGAATCTACGTTTGATATATTGGCTTATAATTCTTTGAAATAGTTTTCTTATTCTTTTAGTTTCATTATAGTTATTAATTATTATTAATTATTAATTATGGTAATTTGTTGATTATTTTAATAAAGATATTAACCCGTTATAAATTGGCGCCCAACGTGGGGCCTATAGAAGCTAGACGAGAAGATTTGTGAATTTAAATTTTCTGAAAATTCGATCAAAACATTCGCAGATTCCTGCTTTGTTTTGTCAGAAATTTTCAAGATTTATACAGAGCTTCGAAAGACTGCGATAGAACTTTCGCCATATTTTGGCTTGCTGTTTTGTCTTGTCTTTCATTTTTGGTAGTCGCATACCTGCTTTACTGTCAAGGTATTCGCAATACTGCTCTACCCTAAAATTTAGACGACGATAAACACTCGCTCATTTGGCTTTGTTCAGTCCGTCTTTACAGAATAACTGCATAATCATTCCTCGACGAAGTCAGAGACTATGGAGCAATATGTCCATTGCTTTCAATGAGGAACAGTTTCGACAACTGCTGGAGAAGATCTCCGTTACGAACGCCATGACGACGACGTCCAACACAGGCAGTTTCAGCCGCTGCACCGCAAGATTCAGTGGCGGAAGATGTCACGACACCGTCGACACGTTCATAACTAACATTTCAATATATAAAGAAATTGAGAAAATAAGTGATGCCGACGCACTTAAAGGTTTACCCCTACTCCTCACCAACAACGCTTCACTATGTTGGCGCGGGGAAGAAAACCAAGCGACCAACTGGGATGATGCCACGCGACTAATCAGAGATGCATTCTCGCCCGCTAAACCAGCATATCAATGTATCTCGACATATTTGACCAACGCCAAGAGTCTAACGTTCCAATCGACGATTTCATATGCAAAAAGAGAGCACTGTTAGCACAGTTACCACCAAACCGTCACGACGAGAGGTCAAAACTCGACATGGTTTACGGATTGCTGGCAATCCATATACGTAAACAAATCCCAAGAGAGTCGATACGCTCTTTCGACAACTTACTGGAACAAGCCAGGAAAATTGAAAATATTCAACTGGAGGAAACAGCAACCATGGGACCACCCAGTGTACCGAAACCCAGCGCGAGTAAGAAGCCGAGATGCGCCTACTGCCATTTTAGAGGGCATTCAATAAACGAATGCCGAAAACGCCAAGCCGCAAAAGAAAATAGCACAGAGACCCATCACAAACAGGAACCGGCAAAAATCTCCTGTTACGGATGCGGCAAACAAGGGTATTTCCGAAACAACTGCCCGGATTGTTCAAAAAAGTCTCGCCCCGATGTGTCAACCCATTCGGTCCACTTCTACAGCCTGAATACGCTAACCGAGCTCACCACCCAAGTACCTACCATACAAGTGAAGATAAATGGGGTTAACGGCCTTGCTCATATAGACACAGCTGCCAGAACGAGCGTAGCTAGGCATCCTTGTACGAACATTTGAAACAACGGCAGACTTGCGACTTTAAAACGCAGCTAGTAGACGTCACACTCGCAGACGGGCGTTGTACACCCAAAGAAGTGCTGTCTACTACGACCCAAATCGATATCGGTGATCGCACACTCCCGATAAATTTTGTAATACTACCCGACGCAGAGGACAACCGCACCTTGTTAGGCATCGACTTCCATGAAAAAGCCGCCTTAGTTCTGAACCTTCCTCAACGGGCATGGTATTTCGCCGATAAACCCGATAAAATATTAAACTTCCTCGATGTACAACGGGGTAAGACACCCGAATACATCAGAAATAGCCATCCACGACGGGAAGCACTGCCTGATAGCACCAAAAGTACAATGCTTGCAGTGAATGTCGAGGAGGGGCAAGAATCGCCATTTCTGGAATTCTTCGCTTCACCATTGCCGATGGAGGATGAAGCCCTTATCACCAAGTCTGATGACGTTGGCACACTCATAGAGATTCGCACGCCACCACGACCGACTTATGCACTTGACGACGACGACGACCAGTATTCACCTGGTGCGATCTACGATATTTTTAAGGACTCCCTACCGTCTACTTGGTCACCACCGAAAAGGCGGGATCCCAGAAAACGACGTAGACTGGAATTGAACCAAATAGACATTTGCCTGAGACCTAACGAAGCTCCTGTGTTTAGTGACGAACAACGGGACACATTCAATAAAGCTCTCCAGGCGTACTCCGATGTCTTCGCTGAGGATGGACCACCTACTCCGTATGCTGAACATCGCATATCCACAGGTGAACACGCGCCTGTAGCCAACGCTCCATATCGACTGAGTCCTGCACGTCAAAATATATTAAGGCGAAAGCTCGACGACATACTGGAAAAAGGTATCATCGAGGAAAGCGATACACCATGGGTATCCCCTGTAGTCCTCGTACCCAAAAAGGACAACGACCTACGAGTATGTGTCGACTACCGCAAGCTCAATGCCATCACAGTACCCGATAAATACCCACTACCACGGGTCGACGATTTGCTCCACGCCGCTAAAGGCTGCCCGTTCATGTCGTGCCTTGATCTCCAATCGGGTTACTGGCAAATACAAATCCATGACCGTGACAAGGATAAAACAGTATTTATAACGCCTTTTGGAATATATAGATTTAATAGGATGGCCTTTGGATTACGAAACGCACCCAGTAGTTTTCAGCACCTGATGGACAGATTCAAAGCTACCTAAAAATTTTACCTCGACGACCTTATTATTAGGTCACCGTCATTCGACCAACATCTCCGTGATATGGAGATGGTCTTTGAACATTTGAGGACGTACCGCCTGAGGGTGAACAGAAAAAAATGCAATTTTGGTTGTTCCACTGTCAGGTACCTTGGTCATCTTATTACCAAGGACGGCATCACGACCGACCCCGAAAAAACATCGGCTATATCTAATATGCCAGCCCCAAAAAATATCAAGCAGCTGTTGTCTTTCATACAACTTGCTCCTGGTACAGACGATTTATACCTAACTTCACGCAGATTGCTAGACCACTAACGAATCTAACAAAGAAAAAAGCAGTATGGAAGTGGGGAACAGAAGGAGAGCAAGCCTTCGGTAATCTGAAAGAGGGACTGGTATCCTCGCCTATACTAAAACAAGCCGACTTCTCCAAACCATTTATTATCAAGACCGACGCTAGTGCTTACGCAATAGGAGCGGTTTTGGTCCAGGGGAGAGAGAAAACGAGCACCCGATAGAATACAGCAGTCGTTTACTGACATCAGCGGAACGGAACTATAGATAGCACTACGGAACGCGAAGCACTTGCGCTAGTATTCGCAGTTGATAAATTTCGAGGATATATTGAAGGTTCAGAGTCGATACTAATAACAGACCACCAACCCCTCAAATGGTTAATGAGCTTGAAAACGCCAACAGGGCGCCTAGCACGATGGGCCCTGAGATTACAGCCATACGACCTTCAAATCCAATATTCACCCGGGAAAACAAATGTTGTTGCGGATCCCTTATCTCGACCCATATGCGAGAATCATAACAGTGAATGTCAGGTCTGCACTGTACAATTTGACATCCCTAAGCGAAGTGAAAAGGAGATGCGTCACAAACAAACAGACGATCCTGAACTTGCCCCGATTATTGCGGCCCTAGAGGACGCCGCAGACTACGAAAGAAACGCCAAATGGATCAAACGGTGTTATTTCATGCATATGGAAGTACTTTATCGGTATACTCAGGAACAGGAAGATGAGAACGCACGATTAGTGGTGCCAAAGGAGGAACGTCCAAAAATTTTGAGAGCATACCACGACGACCCTACCGCCGGACATTACGGCGTAGATAGAACATTAAATCGAGTCTCTCTAGGCGATACTTTTGGACAGAAATGCGCCAAGACATTGTCAAACATGTATCCACCTGCTTAGAATGCCAGAGGTACAAAGTCGATAACAGGAAGCCCGCGGGATTATTACAAACAGTAGTCTCCAACCAAAGGTTTGAAGTTATAGCAGTCGATCTGTTCGGACCATTACCGTTAAGTGAAGACGGCAAAAGGTGGATTTATATAATTGAAGATACCACCAGCCGTTGGGTTGAATTGTTTGCGCTAGCAGACGCTACGGCAGAGAATTGCGCACGAGTATTAATCGATGAAATATTTCTCCGCTATGGGATACCACGGCGGTTAATGAGCGACAACGGGACACAATTCGTGTTCGCTGTAATGCAAAGACTTACGTTTTGTCTAGACATCAGATATGCCCTAATTCCTGTATATCACGCTGAAGCAAATGTAGTCGAACGAAAGAACCGTGATTTGAAAACACAATTAGGTATACTAGTTGGCAAAGAGCACCTCTCATCGTCCCGGCACTTATCCTCTATAAGATTCGCCATTAACACAGCCCGATGTGAAAGTACGGGCCATACGGCGGCCTATTTGACCTTCTGAAGAGAACTGCGGACTGTACAAGATGTCACAGACGATCTTAGCACCATCGTTCGTAACGAAAATTTTGTCGCTGAAATCACACCCAGACTACAAAACTTATCTAGGTCTCTCCGTCTAGCCAAGGAGCTTACTGAAGAACGACAAGAGAAAAATCAAGCATATGTGAATAAACATAGGCGTCATGGGCCGAATTACGCACCTGGCGACAAAGTGCTAGTCAAGTCACATTTCCCCAGTAATGCCACAAAAGGATACTCAACGAAATTGGCACCACGACGCGACGGACCCTACGTCATACTTCATAAACACGGGCCCACTAGCTACGAAGTTTCCGAGTCGAGTGAAGACTCCACCCCAATAGGGATTTATCATACCAGCGACCTGACTCCTTATTAGTCTTCTGGGGACTCAGAAGACGTACCTAAACCATTGCGGGAGATTAGGAGAAGAGGACGGCCTCGCAAGTCAGATACACAGTCTCCCACTACTATTTCTGACGCCTCATCGGGACGACCTCGACGTCAGAGGGGAAGGCTGTAGCGGTCATATATATATGCGACGCAATGTACCCCAGTCTAGTTTGCAACCATCATTACACGGAGGACATCTCATAGCCCCGCGCATAGATGGCGCGCAATGAGGATGTGATGCCTTTTGGCCGAAATATTATTTATTAATTATTTAAATTAT
>CAJUYH010000447.1:41282-53238 GCA_910591685.1 Galerucella tenella | reverse complement strand
CACATTCCTAATGCACCAAGTATCCATAGTAGGATACACACATTACAAGGACGCGAGTGCTACACCGACAGAGATCTGACTAGATCCTATACCTTCAGACGACGGCAGGGTAGAGAGGCAAGCAAAGCCACTGCAGCCGATTTGGACCAAGCGCCACGGCTTCGAGAATCTACGTTTGATATATTTGCTTATAATTCTCTGAAATAGTTTTCTTATTCTTTTAGTTTTATTATAGTTGTTATTAATTATTGTAATTTGTTGATTATTTTAATAAAGATATTAACCCGTTACAACGCGTAAATTGAGAAAAACATACAAAACTGCTATCTCAGCAATACAAAAAAGGTCTTGAGTGACGTCACGCGTCTTATTAGGGACCGCCCACTCATGCGCAACATCCTATCTTCGGTGTGTTTATATCGTGCTAGATACGACGTGCTTTATGTGAATTCTACACAATAATGTGGGAAATTAATCACCATAAAGTAACCTACCATGCAGCGGGAAGACCTGTTATGAATAATAAAGCCACGCCAATTGCTTTTCTCAATTAAGCAAATGTATATTGTTGATTGTAATATCATAGCCAATTTCCTGATATTGGTTTCCTGTTCATTTGCGTAATAACTTACACTCCATTATTCAAAAAAGCAAACCGCAAACCAGCAATGTGCTAATGCCATTAATATCAATAAATTAGTTACTATACCACTATTGATTGTATATCTCTCACCCAAACACGTTTTAGTGTAACTTTTGGAATTACTTCAATAAATTGAATTCAGAATATTGGGTAATGGTGATTTGGAAATTGAGATTTCTTAACAACTAGATCATAACGACCCTATAAAGCGAACCTTTGGGAGATTGATTATATTTTATATAACAGATTAATTATTACCCAGTACAAATGAAAACATGGTTCAAATATCCTTAATGCCATTTTTGTGGAAAAGCTTTGGGTTATACGTCTGTGTCTCGACTTAGTATACTTCCTTGGTTTTGCTTATGCCAACATAGAGACCAAAACCCACAGCAGATAGTAGTTTATCCGATAACAATAGCACAGTATCGATTTCGTTTATTCGAAAAGCGAAAATATAATGACTGATAGTGTGATAATTCCACCACTGAAATGTACTCACATAAATAAAAATCGGATGGTGTAATATCAGAAGTCCATTGTACTATATTGAGGTGCATCATCCACGCAGCGTTTGGGAATTTTGCATCTGTATTCCAGGCAGAAATCTACGCCATCAACGTGTGTTTGCAATTGAGCTTCGAAAGGAAGTATACAGTTTGAAAAATCCGCACTTCATCATGCTACTGGAGGAGGATGGAGGAGCTCCATCTTGTCGGACTACAGAATTGTTGGAATCGGCCGCTAGTTGTGGGAATAACCACAGCTGCTGCATATCGAAGTACAACATACCCTTTAAAGTTTTTCCATGAAGGAAAAATGGTCCATACACTTTTGTGTTGGATGTGGCACAAAAAATATTCAGAATCCCTTTCATGTTGGAAAATTTCATGAGGATTTTCTGTGCCTCATATCCGAATATTGTGACGTTTCACCTTACCTTCAAATGGAATGTTGCTCTTTCGCTGAACACCAGACAGTTAGCAAATCCGTCATACTCCATTGCTTTTTGCATGGCATCAGAAAACACGGTTCACTTGTCACCAAATTTATCCATCACCTCGAGACAGCGAGGAAATGGTTAGCAATTTTAGTTGATGCATCAGTAATAAATGAACGTGTCAATCCTAAATGGATGAAAAACGCAGTTGGTGGATCTACCAGTGAATAAAAAAACATGCCTATTAGTTAGATTCATAATATTAACGTATGTTGAATTAAGGGTTAGCCAATTGGAAATTACAAATTTGAAAAGCAGGTTGATCTGAAAAAATGGAAACGCGTTGCGGGATAAATGAAGTTGGGGAGAAATCTGGAATTTTTGAGGGAAAAGAAATTTTCTATAATATTGATATAAAGTTACAATACTGAGGATGTGGAATAATATAAACCCTATTCAACTTTCAAATTTGGTCATCAAAACAAAGATAAAATACCAATTTACTGAAGAAGCCTCATGGTCTGAAGAATTAAAATTGTATCAGGAGTAAAAACTGAGTTCAATTGCGAGTGAAACTAATCTTGATATTGTATAATTTGAAACAAATTTACAAAAATTGGAAATTTTTTTGGCGTCTTCGAAGATTAAAAATTGATGTATCAGCTATAGTGGGGAGAAATATTGAAATCAAATTGAAATCGAGCTATCGTGGGGAAGTTCTGAGCTCAAATTGAAATAATAACTATTGTGTGGGAAATATAAGACAAAAATAATAGTTCTTCACATCAAAATCAAACCTAATCAAAATTGGCATAAGAAATTCAATACATATATTATTATGAGAATGGGAATCTTGTAGTGTAAATCAGTGAAAGAACGCTGGAGAAATTGGATGACATTCAGCGCACGGTACTGCTTCTCACAACGGCAGCATTCTGCACAAGCATAGCATAGCATAGCCGCATTGCCACCAGAACTCCGCAGAAAATTTCAAAGTCTTCCATACTCCAATGAAACACACTCTTCAAAGCATTTTACTTTCTCAAATAAATCTAAGTCTCTCTTCACCAATCGTCCTTTTTATGTCACCTTCGTTTTATGGAAGAATTAAAAAAACCGTGGAAGATACCAACTCTCACTCCCACCAGTAATGCCCCAACATAGCAACAATCCACATCCCTCTTGGCTGTCGCATTAACCTAACTGTAACACTTAATTTTTGATGTTAAACCAACATGAATACCTAACCATCTTGAGCAGTTTCCAAGAATATGGGCATATATATACACTGACGGATCGAAAACGAACAGAGATATCCACGCAGCAGTAGTAACAAGTGGTGTAGTTATGGCTTCCAGATGACCAAAAGAGTTCACGATTTATTTGGCGCAATTATATGCAGTGGTTAAGGCACTAACATACTTTATATAAAGTCTGACCCAAACTATTTTGAAAATAACAGTTTTCTCCAATATAATGGATAATATTAAGCAATGATATCCAACCAATCCTCTAGTGTTGCAGATCAAAGAGCATCTACAAAAACTTCACACCTTAAGTATAACAATAGAATTCATTTGGGTACCCTCTCATATGAGTTAACCTGGAAATGAACGTGCTGACGAAATCGCCAGAGAATATTCCGCGAAGGTCTTCAAGTTAACTACAAAACATACAGTGCCAGCATCGAACATAAAAGCAAGTATTAAGGAGATAATCTGCAGCCTCACAAACCAAATTAAGGGCAGTCAAAACATCGACACTATCATGGACATGTCTACCATCTTCGAGGAAATTACAATCTATTCTTACTTACTCATTTAAAAAAAGATCACACAAAATGCACCTACTCAACGGAAACCATCCTCCCCGTTGTGAAGTGTGCAGCGTACAGTTCAGTGTCCAGCATTTTTTAGTGGAGTGTCCTAAATACAACAATGGATTACAAATATATTCACCCCTCAGTGCATCTTTTTGAATATTTTAGGTGAAAAGTGCATAATTGAAAATGTCATTAATATCTAGTTGGCCTAGACCAGTTCCATGCATAAACAAAATATTGGGTTACCAAGCAACGAACAATAACTCATTGGGAGTGTCAATGTGGAGTTGGACGTCAAAAAAGTGATCCAGAGTTACGCAATGAATTAAAATAAAAAAGATGTCCACCGAAATCGTGAGAATCGAAAAATTGGAGTATCGAGCCATCATCAAGTACTTGTGTTTGAGAGGTTTAAGAGGTGAGCAGATTTACGAAGATATGCTGAATAACCTTGGTGATTAATGTCCTCCGTCCTCTCCAAGACCTAAGAAGTTTCGTATCCAAAAATCTGCTGGAAAAGTTCTTGCTTCAGTTTTCTGAGATTGCCGTGAAGTAATCATGATTGATTTTCTGGAAAAGGGTAGGACAATAACCGGAGATTACTATTCGACATTACTACGGGAGAAAATTAAAGAGATAAAACGCGGAAAGCTATCCAAAGGTGTTTTGTTTTTGCAGGACAACCCCCCCTGCACACAAATCTCATGTTGCCATGCAAAAAATTCGTGATTGAGGGTTTTAATTACTAGAACACCCCCTCATTCACCAGATTTGGCTTCGTTCGACTATCATCTCTTTCCTCAACTAAAAAAAATTTAAAAGGTCGTGAATTTTCTTCCAACGAGGAGGTAATAAAAGCTGTGGAGGTCTGGTTTGCAGAGCAAGAAGAAACATTTTTTTTGAAAGGTCTAGAGACGTTGCAGGTTCGCTATAATAAATGTATCGAAATAAAAGGAGAATATGTTGAGTAATGAAATATTTTGACATGAAAATTTTGTTAAGTTCTATAGTAGGCTAAGAATTTTCCAATATACATCATGTATATTAAATTGATGTATACGAGTATATTCATATTTTCTTTCAATCGCATCATATTTCATTGATACGCAAAAACTTTATTTGGGTGACTTATTAAGAGTAGTTTCCTTAGACAGTCATATTATATTATTACAAAATTTGGGTATGCTGTATAATTGATTCCACTTCTCTGAGTTCTAATACTAACACAAAACTCATTGAATTGATCTCCGACTTTCGAATGAAGTGAAACAAAGACAGTATGAAACTTTCGAGAACTGTATTCGAATGAACTTCTTTTGCTAGCTGCATATTTATAAAGCGATCTTCTCCCGAAGTTTCAAATTTTCTCAGTAAAGCATTTACAACGTGAAGTAGAATGTTACTAACGAGAGATAAATTTGAATATGCTCAAAGTACTGAGAGGAATTGTATTCTTATACAAATGGTGGATTTAATTTAATTCAATTTCAACTGAAACGATAACTTGGAATCATATGGATCAGTTACCAAAAGTCTGCGAAAAATTCTCAATTTCATTGTTTGTGAATATTTTCTTGTGATTGAAAGTATCCAGTGAGAAGACAAGTGACTTATTTTGGTGCAGTTCTGTGAAGCTCAAGGAACCATCTGGTGCCTTTTAATAATTTGGCTTCATTTCTCTCAATAGATATGGAATTATAACTCCGTGAAGCGTTGAAATGATATATTAATTCTTCGATATCTATTGGTGAAATTCTTCACTGAATTTTACAATGCAACAGAAAACTGTAAAATCATCAATATTCTGTATTGGGCGTAGTAGAATTCAATGAGACCTTTGGCGAAAAAAATTGTAGCTGTCGCAACGAGTAGAATAATTCGTTTTGCATTGTTTTTGTATTATATGCAAAGCAACGTAATTACCGTAAACTCGTACTCTATTTGTTCAATTTTGTGTCAGTGACAAGTTTGAAACTGTGTTTTCCTGTTCAACTCAACTGTCATCACTTCTGAGGTGATATTTTTAAATAATTAGAGATATTATGGAAGAGGTTATGTTATTCTGTTTTTTGTTTTCATTGCAGATCAAAGAGAAAATAAGTCGGTATTGAGAATTCAAAATATTACTTACTACCAACCTACCTTTGCTGCAACTTTTGTAGATATAATTATATCAAAAATGAGATAAAAACACGAAATCAGATCTAAAACTGAACTGTTAATTGAACGCTTGTTGTACTCCTCACTCAATACAAACCTACTTTCCCTGCAGATATGATTATATCAAAAATTAAATAAAAAGACAATATCATACCTGAAACTAAACAGTTAATTGAACGCTTGTTGTACTTATCACAAATATCAACCATACCTATTACTCCAAAAATAAAAATATTAGGAGTCAAAATTTAGTTTAACAACACAAAATACTAAAGCTCAATTAAAGATAAAGCAGAAGTTCTACAAAATACACACTAAAAATAACTGAAACAGCAAAATGAAACCACTTGAATATCAAAGGGCTTATACGGCAGCTAATTTGTTTTACTCGTTGCTAATATGACGTTGACATTTCAGAGCGCCAATAGTCATCCCAATAGTAATTATTTGAAAAGTGTGTATAGAACCACGCCTCCTTTCTCTCGGTTGTTCCATTCCCCGGTTTAAATAATTGGGTACCTGATCCAGAGCTTAGGCTGCTTATCGTGTTTTCCAGTTTATGGATACCTAGTTTGTATTGCAAGGTATAAAGGTGGTATATCGAATAGTTTTTCCATTGCAGCTTAGTCATTATGTCCAATGAAATGTCTTTCATAATTTGAAATTACAAGCTCACTTAGCTGGACACTTGTTATTTCTCCAAATATTCCCAAGTATATTCGCCTCAATGTTATCTATATTTTTCCAATTTGTTGCAATCTTTTCAAGGACTCAACTTTCTCCACTAAAACTAATGGTTTTAAATGAATGATTATTTGAAGTTGATGGAAGCCAACCGAGCAACCTCCTGAATATTTTATTAACTCATTCAATCTCATAAAATAAGCTTTTATCGAAAATTTCGTTGAAAAAAAATTTAATCAAATCCGTTACTACATTTACATGCTCCTTATATTTCAGATTTTTTTAAAATAAACAATGAGTTGAGCGAACACTTACATACTTCAGTCGCAGCCGAGATTAAAAACATTCGCTCTCGTCATTCTACTTCCCCTTTTTAATTTCTCGTGTTTTTAGCATTTATTTACATTTTTGATGTAGCAAACGCGTTTTTAAAACATACGAAAAATTAAATTATCTTGAATAAGATAGGAAAAATAATTACCATAATTTTTTTGCAAATATTCGTAACATTTGTGAGGCAAAATATGAATATTTTAAATTTTCCGTGGAAGTATATTAAGTGGAATCGGGTGGCAAAAAAATCTTTAGATTATTGGGCATTCTCGACAGGACAGTAACAGGCAGAACTGTTTATTAGAGGACACTCGCCAACATTTAAGGAAGACCTAATAAGCTTTAAAAGGAAAACTATCAAAGCTGTGGTAGGTTTGTTAACGGGACATTGTGACCTTCACAAACACGCCAAGCTAATAGGGTTGAAAACCATGTGCAGATTCTGTCACCTGGAGGGAGAAACTGCAGAATTTATCTCTTTCCACTGCGACAGTCTGGCGAATGTGTGGTTTCTTGTTTCTTCTACTAGTCGATAGAAAGCCACCGGCAAGAAATTACATGGCAGATTCAGTTCGATGATGATTGGCTTTTCAAAAAAAGTTGGGCTGCAAAATGTTATATATATTAACCCTTAAGCAGGCGCGCCCACTTTTACGTCGTCGACGGTCGCGTGGGGTGTCAATAACACCCCTCGAAAAATAATTGATTAATTGATTTGGGATTATCTGAGATTTTTTTTATATATTTTTAAGATGCATCTGAGCTTGTTTAATATGTCTACATATTTATACGACCCCAAATGTGTTAGGTTAGTTATATAAAAAACATACATATCAAAACTATGCAATTCAGTTAGAAAATAAACATGTTTTTCCTTAAAATCGATATTTGCCATAAAAAGACAAAGTCACATTTTACAAAAAATGGATGGCATCAAAAAATTATCATACTAACTGAAACGAGTGAATATTTTGTAGAAAATTTAAAAAAATTAAAAACCCATATAAACTGGATAGCAGCTAAATAGCAACTCAGAAGGTCGAATGGGGTGTACAGAACAACCTAAGCACTTTTAAGGCGTTTTATCTAGTACACCGACAGATTAAAATTGGAACAAAACACGGCACCCGATGGTTATTCAGTTGAAAGGAAAGGTACACAGAGGCAGCGCGATCAATCTTACTGTGAGCAAAAATTACAATAACATTCATAAGAGCGGGGTGTCCTCTGCACCCCGCGCGAGCATTTAAGGGTTAAGAGGACCACAATAAAAAATTGCAGTGGATTAGGATGATTGAGCCGATTAAACGCCTATCCAATCTAATCTGATCTAGAAATATTCCATACCACCAGCCTTCCCAGTAGGTATACGGAGTAGTTTTGCAGTTTTAGCTTGAAAACAGCATCCATTTTTCAGTACTTCAAAATTCTTCAATGACACTGTCAGTGAACCAAAAATGGCGTGGGAATGACATTATTCACCGTGGGGAGTTATTTACCAACTAACTTTTCTCCTCTCTCGCTCTATTCAAATGTTATTGAGAGCATGGTTGTTATAGTATAGACACCTCATCTCTTTTTTCCGGCATTCCACACTTCATTACACCACAAATTGAATTTCAAATACCTTCCAGAACTAATTGTTAGCTGAATTTTAACTATTAGCATTAGATATCATCCATTGCTCATCATTCTGGAATTATTGGTAAAGTGGAAGATCCAAACCTGATAGACAAAAAAATAGTGCAGGTGCATGTTGCTATATTTACAAGATTTTCGATTTTTGGGATATTTATGAAATATATCGAATTAAAAAAGGACCGGATAAATTATTAATAATGCCAGTGTCTATTGAACATATAGTGAAATGAGGAGAAGAAAATCAGTACCACCTCAGAGTAATTGATATTAATTGTGGATCAGGAGCAGTCTACAAGAAGGATGGAGTTGACCAAAATATGTTAAGTGGTCAGTCAACCAAGATAGAAAGGAACAAACCTTTTCTGTGAGATAAACCCAATGATCAGAAAAACGTGATATTTGAATGGATTCAATCAGCAGTCACTTGAACTGAATCTCTGTACCATTTCTCATGTTATGAAATTCCAGAAATTCCAGAAGCTTTTTGTCTTCTAGTTTGACTGAAGAGATTTTCAGTAGTAGTGAAGATTGTATTTCGTACTTCCCACAACTAGTATGCAGAAGTTTTATTTTATTTCCAATAATAACACAGCTACGAGTGGGTTGGTGGTTTGTTAAGCACCAATGTACATCTACGACATCTCCCCAAAGTGCTACTCTTTCTCGTTACTTGGGGAATGAAATACCAACAGTCAAAGATAAATTGGGTACTTAATATCCAAGGCAAACATTTCCACCACAACTATATCATAATTTTTTCTTGTTTTATGATTATCAGGAATCACGCTTGAATAAATGAATTAAATCGTTCGTTTCAAAACGTCAAAAAACTAACTACTCAAAGTGCTACCGACGCTACCTAGTACATTCATTTGGGGTATCTCTTTTATTATTCCCAATAATTCTAACTTGCCAGTATAAAGAGTTCGGTGTTAGGTTAGGTGTGTGGTGAGTGGGTCTATGAGGCCGTGAACCTACTGCTCAAGTGTTCAAGTTCCATTATGCTTCTTGAAGGATCTTTTCACTACTCCAAAGCTTCTGTCACATGACAGGAATGAATGACCACGTATTGGCTGATTAACTGTATTAACCTGCCCCATTTATGTTGATGCAGCAAACATTCTCACAGCTGTTTGATTTTTATTTGGTCCCGAGCACCCACATGTAAATGTTCAACATCAGATGGAACATAGGTTTCTATTTATTTTGCAATAATTCTACAAACCTCATTGGCACCTTTTCTCCCCATTCCTTTATGGTATATGTTAAAACATGCCTCACCCGTCTTAACGTCAAATGTATGTCGAAACGGAGACTGTAAGTTGATGCACAGTCTCTTGAACGAGGATCCGGGCCAAAAATAAAATATATTTTGCTCATAGTCAACAACCATTATTGCGACCCCAGTAACAATGCTGTTTCAGTGTTTTTCAGATCTCTGAAATTTTTCTGATATAATAAATATTTCACGTTAGCGAGTTAGTGCTTTTCGCTCAAATACTTATAATCTTATTTGTGTTGTGCGCTTATTCCTTGATGGGAAATAATGCAATATAAGGAACATTGAAATCAATATGGCCAACTGGTTTGTAGCTGCCTAGATGGGTTTGTCCGCGTAGATCTTGTAGCGAGTTTGCAGCAGATGAAAGCAAACACAATCGATGAACGCGATCTTTGCTAATACCATGGAGATCGAGAAATGCAGTTTGCATAGTGAAAGCTGTTCTGAGCTGTCACCCATTGTATACTGACTTGCATTTTGGTGAGGCTTTGGTTTGTTGACATTGTTTTTCGGATGCTTTTACTAAATTAGAATTACTGATATAAGAGCTTAATGAAAAGCATGCTTCTCATTTTTGGAACCAAAACTCGAAAATTCATTACAGATTTCTTTTTTCGTCTCCTCCGATAACTTTCCCAATTATTCACTGAAACATCTTGAAAATATTTGGCTTGAGATATCGTTTCCTGTTTTTAGTTTAAGCTTACTCACTCGTAGTTTAATCTGATTTCCTTTCTAGGAATAACTGTTCTTTTATAAATGATATATTCATCACTTTTCACTTTTTCTTTTTTTAATCGTTCACACTGCCTTATTACGCTTTTGGTAACTTTTTCACACTTACTTTGACTAGGATTACCTACATACATTATTTGACAAGCTCTTGAGCTTTACTATTCTTAAAACGCGACAAGCGCTGCGAGCTTGTTCGAGAAACCCGTCAAATCCTGGACATGTCAAGATTTGAAAGTGAACACACTTTTCCTTAGTGGGTTATCGTGCGGGAGATTGCATGGATTTGTAGGATTCATGAATCAAACCACGCGCTTTGCTATTAAAAATTGATAACTCGTTAAATGTCGGAAAAAATTGAGTGCTTCAATTTAATAATTATGTTGAATGTCAGAGAAACGGAAAATTGAAATTGTTTCTCCTGGAAAACGGCGATTGGGATGTGGGTTCATACAGTAGAACAGTTTTTGGAAAATACTTCATACTTTTCTAATCCGATGTGGAATTTGTATGAAGCCTCAGCCTCTGGTTTTGGATGGTTCGTGTATCGATTCTCACAATTTTACTGTTAGGTAAGTTGGTACTCTTTGATGGCCTCGGATTTTAAACAACCTGTAATGACCTGTATATATTTTATATTTCATGTAATAATTAGGTAATTAGAATATGAAATCAAACAATTTTATTTTGTTAAATAGAAAGTTTCTCATTATACCTCCATTCGTTTGAAAAAGCTACTATGTTAGCGAAACGCGTCACTTTATGCTTAAATACAATGTAGATTTAACAAAATAAAGTTGTTTGATTTCATAACTTACTATGGATCTACATCAAGTAAAAGCCTCATCTATCTAATTCAAGTAATTAGCGTACCCATTCAAGTTGGCATTTGCAAACATTTCAATGATTATTTTTCTCAGTTGTCTAAATCTGACATTTTGGTGGTTTTAACCAATAGCAATACATTATCCTAGCCAATCATTCGGTATTATACTGATAATTCTGTTTCCTCATCGATAATACCTTGTTTACATTGAAACGTCAAAATTTTACTTTGAATTTGTCATTATTGACAACTAAAAGTGCTTCGAAGTTTATTGAAAAAGGAACACAAACCGATTCTGTGCCATCATCCAAGAGAATATTGAACATTTAATTAAAAATTTCACTCCACAATTGATGAAAAAAATGTAAGAAAAAAACAATTCCAATAACTGCGTTTTTAATAATTATTGTATGTACATTAAAATTGAAATGTGCTTATTTTTAATGTTTCATAAATAAAGTTTGCATTGATATGTTTCCAAATTTCTTATTCATTAAATTGTCCTGCCGAATTACACTCGAGGTTTGTATTGATATTGGGTAAATTTGTGTTGTTCAAATTCGAAACTGTTTCCTAGAAACCTAAAAACACTCCACCTTCGGTGTCGTGTTTTTAATATATATATATATAATCAGAACCTTAATATACCCTAAGGTGTTAAGGTGTTTTCAATTGTGTACAAATTTAGCCCACTCCCGTTTGTTACCAGCCTTTAACTTCGCCTCCTGCCGATTTAGTCCACGCTCTTTCAAAATTTCCGTTACTGCATCATCCCAGGTTTTTCGTGGTCTTCCCCTTGGTCGCTTTCCACATGCTTTTGTTTGCCATATCACTTTTGCCTGTTGTCTGTTTTTCATGCGTACTAAGTGGCCATACCACCTTAACTGATTCCT
>CAJUYH010000447.1:21245-41272 GCA_910591685.1 Galerucella tenella | reverse complement strand
TTTTTAATAGTTGACAGTTATTCTCGTCAAATTGCTAGGAATCAGTTTCTTATTAAAAAACCCAAATTTACCCGATAAAATACAAACCACTTGTGCAATCATGAGTGATTAAAATTCAATAAGTAGTAGCAAATTGCCTCACTGAAAAATCCAGCTACCAAAATATTCAATGAAAAACATTACAGCCCTATAATTTTGGTATATAGGTTGAATTCGATAGGAAAAACAAAAATAGATTTCGTTCCAAGACATACTTCATTGTATCGTTAATGTGGTTAGGAAAATACCATTCGAAATACGATAAGAAAAATTAGCTGTCTCTCGACTCCCCACACCGAATTACTACAGTTAAAATAAAACATGTTGATTTCAGAGCATCGACAGCGAAGATTTGGCGCTGAATACAAAGGAGAACGTGTCTGAGAACTCAAATGGAACGTTATATGTAAGCACGGTTGCAAACTACACTCAGAGACGCCTCACGAAGTCGTATTCGACCATTTTTGCCACAATCAACATATTATATAAAACCGTAATTCTGGTTGGCTTAATTTTATTATTAAGTTTTTTTCAAAAATACGTGGTGTAGCTAATACAATAATTAGGTACCTTTGGTATCATTGCTAGGTGTTCTCAAGACCAAACTTTTGTCGAATGAAAAGACATTTATAGCTCGTCAATACTAACCTGAATTGAAGAAAATATTTCGGATATCCAAATGTCTTGTTCCAGATAAAATACGATGGAAGGAAACATATACCTACGACAACGAAACTGGACAATTGTTCAATCGAAAATATGCCGCTAACTATCGAAAAGATCCCGCTAGCTGTCGAAAATTTCCCTGAAGGTCCGTAACTATAGTCACGAGTGTTAAAATTGCGCATTATTTGTCATTGTGATAAAATTTAAAAATTCGTTGAAATGTCGATATGGACAAGATTTTTCTTTAAGTTATATTCAAGGACATGTGACCGCAAGTAAACCCAAAAATATAATAATTTTATTCCCTCAACTCGAGAAATATCCTACCAAATTACACTCGTGCATCAAAATGAACCTGATAATTTTGTTTTCAAGCTCCTCTGGAGTCGGGCTCTTTCGCCAAAATATGAGAATGAACTCATGCAGTTATTAGACAACATGCTTTCATGAAAAACTATCGGTAATTTTGATGCACTTGTGTAATTAGGTACTTCCGAAAATTTTCTGACAGTTCCAAGAACCAATCAAATTTCCTCATTTTTTATCATATGAACAATTTCACCCAATCATGTCAACATTACACTGATAACAGACCATGGGCTATTTCCACGTTGCTTTCTACACATATATTGATTTATTTCGGCTTTGAAGTTTCAAATATTCAATATTTCGAGATGTCACTATTTGGTTGTGGATAGTACTGAGGAAAATAATGATAAACTCATGAAATCGAACATACCAAAAAACACTTTTGCAACGTTAGAAAGTATCAATCAGATGGAAATCACTCAACTTCTCCAATTGTTCCCTCGTTAATTGCACCTTAGAATAAATTGTTCCGGCTTTAAATCTTTTCTATAATCAGCAAAAAAATTTCTATCCGAATAACCCTCGGACATTGATGAACGCTCAAAAATTTTATAACAACTTCCTCAAACTTGTTGCTTGTAGGCAATAGATCTCTGCCTACGGCATCGGTCTGTTTCCAGGCAACAAGCTTTCGAAATCTGCCATGAAATTTTTTCGAACAATCATCAATGTCCTTGGGTTATCACTACTGATAATTTGTTATATTGGTAACAAATTACACCGAAAATTTCATACCAGTTAATTTTAGCAAATCAGATGCCTGCATTTTTACATGTTGTTATGACAATAACCAAATTTCCCTCTGGTTTGACAGCTGTTATAAACACAGTGGCGTGAAATATTTTCGATAGATATTTATTTTTTATAACTCAAATGTAGATTCATGTTATTATCTGATAAAAAATAATTCGCAATTTGCTGTTGTGAGACAAAGCCTTAACAACGGCCTTCTATGATGTCCTTTACATGGATAATAATATGTCACCTAAGTATGTCACCAATGTAATTTTAATTTAAAAAAAGTTTTGATATAGAATTTTCCAACCGAATCTCCCTAGACCATGAAGAATTGATATTCCGGAAATTTTCCTTTTTCCGGAAATAATTAGTACTCTAGGGAGGTTATAATAAGTGATAATATTTCACGCTGTTTGATTGGATCTTCGTTTGAATAAATGCGTGAGCCATTGGGTACCGGACATTTGTCAGTGTCATTTTTATTTGACGCTAAAAATTTGCTGTCAGTTAACCTGTTCAATAATAGTATATTACGTAACGTGTGTGGTAAGGAGCATTTTACGCACGAATGGAAAACTAATTCCGTGAGTGCAAAATGCTCTACAACACGAGTTACGTACCATACTTTACCTACGACCTACTTGTACTTGTATTTTTCATAAGAAGCATAATAAATAACAGTTACATAATTAGAGGTGCTTGGTAAACTCCATCTCTATTACTCTATTACCAATGAAAGAAGCACAGTAAAGAACTAACGTTTAATCATTATTATTATATTGTTGATAATCGAAAGTCCATTTTTCAATTATAATCAATACATATACATAGCCCTTTGTGCTTTTCACAGTTAAACGTGGCCATATCTAATGTTTTCAAATAGTAAATTTTGAATAAAATGGAGACGTCTATTGACAGTTGCTAAGATTTTGCTAGGGAAGCCGTACGATTTACTTTACAGCTGTGCGCTTTTTTTTACAGTGCGTAATAGCTGTCATTACATTGATACCGACTGTGTGTTATTGACTGATTACAGGGGGGGTCATGGGTGATAGTATATTACGTAACGTGTGTGGTAAGGAGCATTTTACGCACGAATGGAAATCTAGTTAAAATTATCAAAAAATCACCACTACTTGTGTAATTACTGTTGATTATTTTTCAAACGATCCGGTCAGCCAATCGTGATGAGAAAAAAATTGAAATCGATCAATGTATCCAATAGATCATTACCTGCAAAATCGAAAAAGGTAGGTATATAATAAATTTTATGGTTAATTTATGGATTGGAGGGTAGCAAGAGAAGTATCATCCTTTCCTGAAACCGTATTCTTAGTGAACTTTGAAGAACCCTTAATCAAATTTTAATCTCCATCTTTCTGAACACATAGGTCTATTTCAAAAACTCCTCTCAAATTAAACATAAAACTAATATTAGCAAATATCCAAAGCTGCAGGCATTTTCAAAAAGAAAGTGAAGGATATAGCGGAAAAAAATCCCAAACATCTTAGCCAGAAAAATTAAAAAAAAGCAATGTTGTTGAATTCAAATATGATTTTTTGCTCGTAGAAAAATAGTGTATGCGACTTGATTAACCGGGATACGGAACGAGACGAAGGCGCGTTTCGTATGGTTAATGCAAGTCATAATTACATGATCGTTGCATGGTATACTAGGTATTAATTGATAAATGCTTTGTTGTGTTAAGTTATAATTTTTCTTTTTACCAATTTTCCGCCTATTATCCCTCGGATATTCACAAATACCACCCAAATGTATGACGAGTTTCCAATCTCGTGGCTTTCGATTGTCATTAAACTATCCACTTAGTTTAGTTATCCTAGAGATATTATTTTACTCACTTCATTCCGGAAATGTGCGTGTTTGAATGAAAATATTCGTGTTGTGTTCTATCAATATTTTATATCTTGGCTATAGCACGATAACAGTAATTAAATGTTATGTTGGAGTCAAAAGAACCGTTCCATTCTGATTGCCCGCTTTTTTTCAATTGAATATAAAATTTTCACTGCATGGGTTCATTCAGTAAATGTAAACGGCCCGTGAAATGAAAGATGCAAAGCATATTTAGTACAGCGTAATGTGCTTTCATCACTCAAGGCTAACAGCATAAGACGGTTTTAAATGAGTAGATGGTGAGCACCAATTTTGCAAAACAAGGATGAAACTTTGCCCTTCGAACTTGTTGTATGAATAACACAATGGAAATTTAGAGGTACGGCGTATAGAAATCACGCGAACAAAATTTATCAAGACGAAAAAAGTTCGTTTTAATTCAAAAACTAATTAAGAACTAGTTTAATAAGATGTTTATGTTGTTTGTATTATTGTACGTGAGTATGTTAGTTGGAAAAAAATGGTTGACCAATTCATATCCTAATGTGAGAAGCTGCAGAGCTCAATCCTGATTGTGGCTGTGGCACGACGAACTCACGGTATCTATATAATGGAGACTAATCACACGATTTTCAATTTAATTGGCATCAACGAGTTCATGGAATACTCTAGAATATATGTCACTTCCGGTTATACGGACTACTTAGTGACTTTCAAAACACTTTTAGATTATTGAAATAGTTTCTCTTATAAAAGCTTCAGGTATGATGATGCCTTTGTACCAAAAGACAGTGGACAACACTAATCAAATCTGCAAGAAGAAAAACTCCTTGTTGAACTATTGAGAGGACTAGAGAGAATTCTTTTCACCAAGACTTTCGAAGCCACTGCAACAAATCAAAAAATTAGTGGCTGAAGATCTATGATGTGCAATGGCTGAAAATACAGTGACTCAGATATCCTGCTAAGACTGAACAGAGATTAGAATCCGAATACTCTCAAAAGCTATTATTTGGCAGAGACTACTAGGCACAATGTTGATGTAGAGTTCCTGAAATCCATCTTTCTTCCAATCAAATTTCAAAAACATCTTCGAGTGCAGTGGATGAACTGGGAGATGAGCAGATCATGTATATTAGGGTGTACGGAACAGCCAATGAAATTTGGTCCGATTATTCGTTCTGAAACATTTTGTAATTAGTTTCTCAATAAATTAAGTTATATTCCATCACTCTACTTTCTTGTAGTGGATGAAAAAGACTAAGAATATTTACTGGACATTTTTCAATCGAGCGTTACCACAAAGACTGCTTGCAGATAAATGAGACCATTTCATGAAATTGTCTGGAAATTTTGATTAATGAATTAATTGATAAAAATGTAATATACAGTGTGTATGCTGTTGAAAAATACTATCGTTCATCTACCAGTGGCTCACCCTGTATATAATGATTAGTACAAAATGAATAACAGAATGAACTTCTTTTTGGAAGGCATGATACAAAACAGCAAATTGAAGATGAGAAAAAATAATAATATATACAGGGTGGGGCACTATGAACGAACTATTCTCTGGCGTCTTAACGGCAAATATAATTAGAAAAAATAAGACGTAGAATTGAGTAGATTACTTAGGACTATAATTTAAAAATATTTGGGAATATACAGGGTACTCCAAAAAAGCGTGCCGTATCAAAGTTAGGTTCCTTTAAAGGGAACACCCTGTATTTTATCACATTTTTGAATTGTACTATTAAAAGTAATGTAAGTTCATCAACATTTCCCTATACCTATCTAGTTCAGTTTCCAGGATAAATCGATTTCACATAATTTGTAGACCCTCCGAAAAAATACAATAACTTCAAAACGAAAACGAATAACCACATTTGCTTCACACCATCTCACTATAAGCTTTTAACATTCCGTTTCCAATATTTACTGGTATGCTATCATATACAGGGTGTTTTTAATATGACAGTATAACACTAACCATTTAATACATAAATTTCTGTCTTAATTTAAATGGAACACCCTGTATCTGTTGGATCTGTTAAACGTGAGAATTTATTACCTTTCAGTTGGTATTAGGGTTGCCTATATCTAACTCTGATAGTTCTCGAGAAATTTTAAATTTGTTTTTTAATATTCAATTATTTGCTGACATCTAGTTACCTATGACATGATTCTCCAATGGAAAGTTTTTAAAAATTTAAAATTTGTTATTTTGACAGTAAGTGCTTTGTTGTATGATTTATTATTGATAAATTAAAGGTCTTTTAAATCAGAATTTTATTAAGGATAAGTACACTATTTTTGGGCATACAGATACAATAAGCTTTAAAATTATAAAAAAATAACTAGGTACAAGAATTTCAAAGAAGGTGTTCAAAGTAACGCCCATCTGGTTGGATAAAAATTTGAGCCCTTTTAAAAAAATGTATTGTTCACTTTCTTTAACATTTCTGGTGTTACTGTTTGAAACGCTCTCCTTATCCTATCCTTTATGTTCTCAGGAGTGGTTGGCTTTGTATTGTAGACAATACTTTTTATGTAACCCCAAAGAAAATAGTCTAATGGCGTCAAGCATGGGAAACTTGGCGGCCAAAGATACGGACCCCCTCGCCCAAGTTTTTTTACTAATCTTATTGCAAAGTTAATGATTGAGTACCCTTAATAAAATTCTGATTTAAGAGACCTTTAATTTATCAATAATAAATCATACAACAAAGCACTTACTGTCAAAATAACAAATTTCAAATTTTTAAAAACTTTCCATCGGAGAATCATGTCTTAGGTAACTAGATGTCAGCAAATAATTGAATATTAAAAAACAAATTTAAAATTTCTCGAGAACTATCAGAGTTAGATATAGGCAACCCTAATACCAACTGAAAGGTGATACATTCCCACGTTCAACAGACCCAACAGATACAGGGTGTTCCATTTAAATTAAGCCAGATATTTATGTATTAAATGGTTAGTGCCATACTGTCATATTAAAAACACCCTGTATATGCTAGCATACCAGTAAATATTGGGAACAGAATGTTAAAAGCTTCTAGAGAGATGGTGTGAAGCAAATGTGGTTATTCGTTTTTATTTTGAAGTTATTGTATTTTTTGGGAGGGTCTACAAATTATGTAAAATCGATTTATCCTGGAAACTGAACTAGATAGGTACAGGGAAATGTTGATGAACTTTCATTATTTTTGATAGTACAATTCAAAAATATGATGAAATACAGGGTGTTCCATTTAAAGGAGCCTAACTTTGATACGGCACGCTTTTTTGGAGCACCCTGTATATTCCAAAATATTTTCAAATTATAGTCCTAAGTAATCTACTTAATTCCATGTCTTATTTTTTCTAATTTTATTTGACGTTGAGACGCCAGAGAATAGTTCGTTCATAGTGCCCCACCCTGTACCATCTGCTCTTGACGTCCTTTTACCAAATTCATTTTTCATAATTGCAAAGTATATGTTTTATTCACATTTCGTTAACATGTATCACCCCACAATAGGTGCTCACGTCGGAGATTTTAATATAAAAGTTTAATCAACAAAAATGTTCCATTGGTTTAATAATATCTTCTGTTCACTCGGACTATTTGGAATATCACATATTGCATGTTATTTAATGTGAACATATTTGATGCGAAATGAACATTATTAGTCGAACATTAATTTGTTTCCTAGTCTGAACGCAGTGCATAATCCACAAACCTGAAAATTTACTTCAATTCTCAATAATGGAGTACTGACAGAGTCGCCAAAATCTAGAGCAATTGAAATTGGAAAGCTTCAGGGGTGCTCGCAAATGATAATAGTAGTATTTATGAAAAGCTATTAACATGTGAAAGTTCGTTGTGGCGAATAGTAACATTAAAACATAAAACAAATTGAACTCTATGCAGTAATGAAAAATAGCGGCTAGCAATTATGGCATAAAACTGTGAATTATTTGAAAATAACTATTTTCTGTAGCCTCATATGTTCCGGCTCAAAGCACAAAAAAACACGATTTAACATAAAAGCGTTTAAATTTATTCTGCTCTTATGAAACTGGCTTTGATGTGAATAACTGTGTAGAACTGTGGAAAACGCAGTATTTGAGGTAGAACAACAAATATTAATCAACCACCATTGATTTTTATAAATATACGTTTCAATTGTGAGCTTTCAGGTAAGCACTCAGTACAATATTGGAACATGAATTTGGATCAGCAAAATCATCAAATGGACATCCTTATTAGAAAAACGCTAGGAAATTTTGACATTCTAGGCAAAATCTCATAGTTAAGATTTCCTATTCACCTCCTTACTGTGAGGAAATGATATTTTCCTGCAGATATTCTCCATAAATGATTGAAAACACATTGTTTATGGGGAATTAATTGATATTTTAAAAACATTCACTGCTTCAACTAGCTTTGGAAGAGTCCCAGGAATGGGAAATTCATCATCACTGTTCATTTTACTTCCAAGGACATCAGCAATTGAATGTATGTGCATGAAGTTTGGCAATTCAACCTTAATACCTTTCCATAGTAACCAAAGTAATTTCGTTTAGTTTCAAAGCACTATCCATAAATTCACGTTTTAAGGAATATATTTAAACTTAAACTTTCCTTGCAAAGGATCTGCTACTTACAATTATGATGAATCGCAAAATTGGAAACAGATCTCGATGTTTATTGCTGGTGTTGGTGTTTCCGACAAGTTTTCGGATATTGTTAAGTCATTATTTGTAGCAGATGTTGAGGGAACAAGAATAGAATGAGATGTCTGTAATGTTTCATCGACCCCACTTGTTGAGTTAATGTGCTGAATGCATTATTCTTCGAGAATGGGTATGCCTGTTGTCACGTTGGCTATAGCTTATGCCACTTTGCTCTCAACTTTTGTTGCTATCAGAAATTGTTGATTTTGCAAACTTGTGTTTTGGACAGGTAAACTCCAAATCAGTTTGCATTTTGTGAGAAGCTCCTAGTAATAGTCTGCTTAATAGAATGATAGGATATATCATGTAGGTCATCATGTACCTAACATGAATCCAAGAAAAATTGATGCAACCAAAGTTGTTTGAGATCAAGTCCCCTACAAGTTTGGTTCACACAAGTCAAAAAGTTGAGGTTTTCAGTGAACACATTTCAAGATGTTCATTCTTTGCTTGTTCATTACTCACTTGAAATGTCAATAAATAGCCTTTTTGGCCAAAATCTGGAGTAAATAGGAAGGAACTGGATTCTCTCAATGTTACAGTTGAATTATTCAATCAGATTTTGATTCAAAAGGCTTTTTTTGAGGTTAAACTGTTACCATTGAAAATTGTTGGAAAATAATGATTTATGGTGTTATAACCTAAAATGTGTCACAGTTTACACTAGATTATTATTTGATGAATACTAATCGTCAAGAAACTTTTTTAAATGTGACACTGTTTTTCAAGCAAAGCTCAGCCTCTCCTCTCGACACGGGTAAATTAATCGTGACACTTATGCTACCTACATCTTCTTCACAAGAGTACAGATGTGTCGCTGTCCAACAATATTTTTCAATATACTCCAACCTAATTGACAGAATACCACAAAACGTAAATATTTTGAGTTGTTTCACTATTGCTTTAAAAGAGCGATATATTCATGTAAATAACAATATTTTTTGATATTCCAATATTAACATGAATATAAAATGTTACCAAAAATAAGTGAACCACCACTTCCTCATGAAAATGAGTAACATCAAATTATCCAATCCCAATACCATTTTATAGCCGACGCTGTCGTCATAAATGACGTAACAGTGGTAGCAGCCGGTCAACGATGCCAAACCCATTTTCACAACGTCAAACCCTTATCAGAATGTGATAAAGATTCGTGTAGTCCTTTCCTCTCTTTGAAATAAAATTATGTTTTCTTGAGAACTCACCAAAGGGTTAAAATGATCGGATTGAAATGGGTTTTGCCAGAAAGCTGCCTCAACTTCCGCCACAAAATCCATTGAATGAACTTTGTAACATTGCAATAGTTTCGAAGGTGGTTATTTACGATTTAGCTTCGTACAAGACGTTGAGTGCTTTCTAGCTGGGGAAATTTTGTTGCAATCCAAGATAAATACTTCCTGTTATTTAAGAGACGGAAAAAATTGAATCTCAAGTAAACTATCATTCGGCGAGAAAAATACTTTTTTAATCCTTATATAATTTGATAATAATTTTTCCAACCAATGTTCTTCAACTGGAAAGCAACTACTACTTCTCGAGCTATATACCTCGATCATCATTGAATTCCAATCCAAATGGGAACGGTATGAAATGATCTTCTAGTTTCAACCGACACCTGTGACTTCTCAATGGAAAAGCTCATGTCTGTTATCAGTTATCAAATCTCATTAAATATCAAACATGTACTGAACTAAACTGGAAATTGTAATTGGCTCCAGCCAGCTCTGCAGTTTGCATCATTGTTCGACTTTTTGTTTGTAATTTGAAATTTGGATAGCGCTTTATATACATGACCAGAATAGTCTCTCAAGTCCGGCCTAGGGATGCTGTACATAATTTATCCACTTTGGAATAATAATGGTGCAACTACCTACACCAGAACAGATCTGCAAGTGATCTGATGTGAAACAAAATATTTGATTGTATCCTGTTCGTTATAACATCCCGTTTAATTCATTGTGCGCTGAATGCCTAGACTCCAGAAAGTAGCTGTTTATTCTTATAACGACACAATGGTTATTGATTTGTGAATGCTATAACAATTTGGTGAGTGGTTGTAATATAATTTGAGCAGTTTTCATTTATATGATTTTGCGGATCATCGAAACGATCGTTGAAACACACGTGTGTCGTATAGGTAGAGGTCGTGCTTTTGGTACCTACGGAGGCTGATGAGTTGAAAAACAATTAAAAAAACGATGTTGTTTTGCTACGTACGGTAGGTACGTACTAGTATAGTCAATTGAAAACATCAACTTGTCCAAATCGCGACATTTCAACGAATTTTGAAATTTGGCATATGTCACAATGACAAATGATGCGCAATTTTAACACTCGTTACTTTAGTTACGGACCTACAGGGAGATTTCCGATAGCTGGCAGAATCTTTTCGGTAGTTAGCAGCATCTTTTCGATAGTTAGCGGCATCTTTTCAATAGTTAGCGGCATCTTATTGCGATAAGATCCCGCTTCATATGGGATTTTTATTGCAGTAGGGTGATATCGTTGATTGAGGAGTCAATCAACGGTGATATTCAGTATAATACCGAATGATTAGCTGAAATAATGTATTGCTATTGGTCAAAACCACCAAAATGTCAGATTTTGACAAGTGAAAAAAATAATCACTAGTAATAGTATATTACGTAACAAGAGTTGTATAGTATGGCAAATTTATCTGAAGCTACGGGGCGTCGGTAAGAGGCGAGGAAAAACATGGCGTATATCTGTCAAACGTACAAATGGCGTATGGTACCTATTTTACCAAGTAAAACTGAAATTACAAGGGTAACTGAAAATACGAACACCACTGGATAAATCAATATTAGTCAATTGACGAAGTGAGAGGGAAGAACATACGCACGCGCTTGCCAATAAGAAGTCACCAGGGACCCTATTCTCAAACCGTGACATATTTTGTCGCATGCGAGAAATCCTCTTTGTCGAATAAAATCTGAATATTCTTATTCTCAAATGTCGCCTTCGCAAATTTTTGATAGACAAAGAATGGTCAAAGGCAGTCGACAATTTATGTCGAATGCGAGAATTTCATTACTTGCGAAATTTATAGGTTAACGTTATACATGTCAAAAGAAGCAGACGTTAGAATGGAGGCAATATTCTGCCACTTACTCCTTGCAATTTGAAAGATGAAATTTGGGGAAAATTTTCCAGATGAAAGAGGCTCATTTTCTTTTTTTTGCATTAAATTTATTAATGTTCGTTTTTGGTTCTGGGTGCAATAATTTTTTTTGGTTTCACTTTCCATGTTTATCTTGTTATTCTTGTTCTACATTCGAGTAAGTACATTGTACATTCTAACTTCTAACAAATAACCAAATTATTACTGTCATCACAGATCATATAACTACTACTGTCATCCCATTATTTTACAACTTTACAAGAGAAGTGGCATGGAACACGATATAATATCGAAATTTCGGTGTTGCCAGTTCATGTTATTCGACAAAATTTATCTTATGCGACTTAGATGTCGAACCCATTTGAGAATGCCAGATGCCAATGTTGTGCGACAATTTCTATCGACATATGTCGAATACGACAAATGTCATTCGACATTCGAGAATGGGCCCCCTGGTCGATGAAAATCACTAATTATGTAATCGGAGGGTGTGGTCATTATGGTTTTCGTACAACGTTGCCAGAGCTTTAAGAAGCCCATAACAAATTTGGAAAAGTGTTCTCTTTTAATATTCATAAATTTGAAAATAATGTTAATAGAATAAATCCAAGGAAACAAGCACATTATAAAATTAATGTTCAATCATATTTTTAATATTGTTAATAATAAAAATACCCATTTATAATTATTATCACTACATAATCAGTACTTCAACTTTTTCATAGTTAAACGTGGCAATGTCGAATGTTTTCGAATGCATTCCTTTCACGGTTTCAGATAAACTTGCCAAAGTATAAGTAACCCATTACAAACAAAATGAAAAAGTTCATGCAGGAAGCCGCGCAGGTTATTCAATAAATTCAATCAATTTAAAGGTGCAACTAACAAAGGAAAAATCATTAGAAAAGTGACATTCCCGAATATTGAATATTTGAAACTTCAAAATCGAAATAAATCAATATGTGTCCATAGCAACGTGAAAATAGCCCATGGTCTGTTATCAGTGTGATGTTGACATGATTGGGTGAAATTGTTCATATGATAGAAAATAAGGAAATTTGATTGGTTCTTGGATTTGTCAAAAAGTTTTTATTTTAATTTTGTTGCTATTGGTCCATTTGAATATTTTTACCATTACGACTGGTTGACAGGATCGTTCAAAAAATAATCATGTGGATACCGTTCAATCAAAATAACAGCATGGAATCACAAAAATATTAGAACTGTTTACAGATACCAGTATCATTATATTATGGAGCCATCTATGGAGGCTCCCTCCTCCAGATTTGCCAATAAAATACTACTGAAAAAAAGTTCAGCAATTTTCAAAGAAAATAATATATTATTGATGATTCACTAGATTGCCCTTGTGAAATATTCTTTGTTCAGTATGCAGCCTGTGGTTGTTACCAATAGTTTTATTTGTAGCAACCTGCAGAAGTTTCTCAAGATGTGGAAGTGAATTATTGTCAAGCTCTAATATTGCTCCTTCCTGATCACAAATACATTAACTATGTTTTTTTAATAATAAATCAAAATATATAGTATATTCGCTGAAAAAATCTGATATACAGAAGAATATGTTTGACAGTAACAAAAATATTGGATCATATGGAAAATGGTGATTATATAAAAATATAACTTAATTCGATGGTGATTTGAAACACTCAAAAAAGATATCAATAATCGAAAACTTCTCCATAATCTCAGTTAATGGATGCACAAAATATTTAGGGGTTTTACTCTCTTTCAACTCTCAACTGAAAATGCAGAAAATGGGTAAAGCAGTGAAAGATTCCGCTTTCAATAAAAATCCATTGATTAATCCCATTGAACCTTTGAAATGTATCTTTCATTACCTCTTATCGTTTGACCGGATGTCGGTAGTATCAATTGCTATATCAAATCAACTGTTAACCCTTATTTTAAAGTAAATACCCACATCAAAGGATGTTTGGAGCATAGCATGTCAGTTCATCAAAGAGACCACATCGATGGAACCCTGCTTTCGATGGGCATAATTGACTAATGAACAGTGTGATTAAACAACTGCAAGTATCAATGCTCTATAGGTTATATTGTGGATAATTGTCCGGATAGCCCAGATAGTGTTGGATATTATAATTTTTCGCTAGTTTGATTATAGATGTGCCTTCAACTTGATGAAGATCCATACTGATGGAATGGAACAATTCAATTTGTTAAAATCTACATTATATTAATATTGAAGCTGTGACGCGTTTATAAACTTCTTAGACCTTACAATTTTTGATATAAATGATAAACATGATTTTTTTATATTCCACAAACCATCACTACAGACATTACAATTCATAATAGTTTGGTCCAACCATTCAGTCATAAATTAGCAACTTTCAGTGGTATGATACTTAGACGTTCAACAGTTCCATTGAATATTACAACAAAGAGCTAAATATAATGAAACAAATAGCAGTTAATAATAATTACGATCCAAATTTAATAGATAATATAATAAATCAAAAGATACTGGAACATACTCTAGATCAAGTATTTCCTTCTGATAAAAACGAAAATAATCAACTTTAAAGCTTAACATACTTTGGAAATCATCCTTAAATATCAAATCACTTTTGGGAACTTTAGACTCGAATATTCGCGTCAAAACCAATAATAATCTATCTTAATTCATTAAAAACAACAAATTTGAATTTTCTTAGGAATTTTGAAACTAGAATTTCGGAACACAAACCTATGACAACCAAACATCAATTCCAACTACTCAAATCACTTATTAGCAATCCAACACTCTTTCGATTCATACTTTGAAATTTTTCATATAGAACCTGAATCCCTAAAATAGAATCTTCTAGAAGCTCTTGAGATAAATAAAAACAAATATTCAGATAATCTTTCCAACGACCAAATAGATATCAACAAGTTTCAGGTAAACTTGCAGGTATACTTCACTTCATCCCATATCTAGACAATTTTTGCTTTCGATTTCCATGTGAATAGATTATAATATTATTGTCAATATCCGTAAAATTCAGTATTGGGGCACGGTATAAATTTAAAAAGAAATTATTATACATCTCGTTTGAGGAAGCTACTGTATTAGCGAGACGCGTCACAACTTCAATTTCTCATTTTAGCATTCAATTTGATCATATATGTACATATATACGGAACGACCGTACGAAAACGAATCGGGTACTACGTGAAGTTTCCAATAGTTTATCTACGTTTTTATTCTTGCCATTTCTGTATGGAACTTTTTCGAGAAAAGCGGAAAAAACGTTCACCGCCAAACTTGACATACTCTGTAAATTTCAATGAAATGATGTATTAAGACCACCAATACAAATTATTTTAGACATTTTTCAATGATTTTGGTTGGTTAGATTTTCAAAAATATTGGAAAATAGAATACAGTTGTCGCGTTTTGCAAATAACTGATGGATTTGTCACGTTCGGAGTTTAATAATATTATTTATTTCTTTTCCAAAATGCTTCAAGCTGGATACTTTTTTCAGCTTCTAATGAACGAACCAGTTTTCAAATATTTGAAAAAAAGACCAAAAAGTGGATTTTATATTTTAACAGAAAAACTTTTTTTAGAAACTAGAGAGTCTAGAGATTGAACAGGGATCTTGATAGTGAACTCGTCGTAAAAACCATCGTTCATTGCTCCATCTACGTCTTTTGCAACGCCATAATTACTTTTGAAAATTTTTTGCAAATACCCTCAACTCTTCCCTTCTCCTCACTCTTGTCCATAATGGGTTTTCAGTGAACCATAAAGAATTATTTGCGGATTCCCACATCTATGTATATAACGAGAATTGTCGTACAAATCAAAACTTCCAGTAAAAATATACTGGAATTTTCCTGTGAAGGTTATTTCAATTCAATTGATTGCAGTGAAATATGTACCGTTTGTAATATGCATACACCAGAATCGTTGGTGCACATTCTATTCAAATGTCAAATTTACAGTCCCCTTAGACAAAGCAGATTTTTTCATGGTGTTGTTGGTATTGATGGTCTTGTACATATTCAAATGACAATCTCTCCGAGCTCTCTATACCACCCCATAGTGTCATTGGTATCTTGAAGATAAGAGCTCTCGTATGCGGAGAATAGATGATTACACAATTCATTTTATACTTGCATACTAATTATACCTAATTTATGTACCGAACCCCTGTGGAAGGATGTATCTTATGCGCACTTAAACTATTTATCTCTTTATTCATATCACACAACTAGTTTCTGGTATTTGTTAATCTCAGTTGAATTGAAATAGTTTCGGGAAAAAATTAACAAATTTCAATTGCTGGAACTAAAATAATAGCTTACGAAATGTTATTCCATAAAAAGGTCCTCAGAAAATTCAAAAAAATCCAGGGCAATTCTACAGTTACCTTGGCCTGTTTGTCTCGATGCACAAACTGCTGAATACCTTTCCAACGGTTCTATGAAGAGCTGATCCGTAATATACACAAAACATAATATATGGGATATCGACATAATATGTGCAAGTGATGCTAGTGCTGATTCAAATATAAGCCTTTGTCCATGATGAAAATAAGTTATGTGAGCGGCTCAAATTGAAAATTCGTGAGTCAGTTGATATGTTTCAGTCATTAATCAGATGGTGGAGTTTTGTTAAAGAGACAGGCAAAGTATGGCATCAGTCCCATGAAAGTTCCAAAGAAAGTTGATTCCGGTTGACGAATGAAGCTGTGGAAAAAATAGTAGGAAGAAAGTTATTCAAAAATGCCTTATGCAAGCAATTAATTGCACGGGAGTATATTTTTTCGTGTTATGTTTTTTTGTCAAGCCGAACCGTCGAATTGTTGTGGAAGATGTTTTTGGATAATACCTTATGTAAGTTTAATCAATATTTTAATATTTGTCATTTTGTCTCTTCAAAGACGATAATCCAACCAGCTAGACAAATTTGCCTAACTAATTAGATACTGAAAGTATTTACTCTGCTTCCTGATGTTCTCCAATTATGTCGACCTACAAAGCGAATGAGTCAACAATATTTTCCGGGATGTATTTCATGCCATTATAAACCCTGAACGAATTTTGCAATTTGAAGTATTTCTGTTTCATCTATTATAAAACTTCATCAATCGTATTCGTATTTGCCTTATTGCTTTTTATTTTTGCAGTACTCCGGAGAAAAGAATTAATTTTATGATTCGATTACATTCTACTTCCTTTATTACATGCCCAGTAGTGATTCTTGAGTCATTCTTGAGATTCCAAGACAAAAAAAATGTATCATCGTTGTAACTTATGAAATAGAAAATTCCTGCTTTTCATCCAAGAGTTCATTTTAAATAAATAACTTTGGCCATTATAAAACTTTTAAATTATATCTAGGTATCGAGAGGTAGCAGTAAAGTTTAATATAAATGCGGGTATACTGACTTTATTTTCATCTGTAAGCTGCAAATGTCAATTGCAGATTTTCATAATGTATAAGAATCTTATCCAAAGGCCTTAAGAAAGTGAGAATCCACTGGGAGCTATAGACTTCATTAAATTTCAAGCCTTCAAACTACTAATTTCTCTCCAACTATTGATTATCTTCTGCTGTCTGGTTTTACTTTGCTGAGTCTGTCCACTCACCCAATTGTTTTACTGAGCAACATGATTAATTTAATTTCAACTCACTTCAAGCCATACCAGCGTCATTTTTTTCTTTCAGTTTTTCTTGCGAATCGTGAGGACAGTGACTCACCTCTTTATTTCAGATTATTCACGTAAAGCCTTTCGAGATTCTCACGAATATAGAAATCACTCCAAGTTTTCCGGTTCCACATATTTTCTCTTGTCATTTAAATCCTATTGCTTTTACCATTTTCGCCCTCCTTTATATTTTCTTGTGATTGCAATGTATTTGTGTGAATCAGGACATTTATTTTATTCCCCGCCTCATTCTTCAATTTCTGGAATCCATCAGTCTAATTTCCAAAAACACCTGTTAACTTTCATTATTTTCTGTAGAACTAAAAATACAGTATTCGCACAAAATAAACGGTACCTACCGAAAATTAAAAATTGAATTCACTTTCAAATCTCTATAATTGGAGTGTTCAATATGTTCCCTATTTCAAAGCAAACAGGCGCTTCATATCGATTTTGTAAGTCACTAAACATATTTATGAAAAGTGGTTGCTGTAATTGTTGGGAAACAATTTTGATTCTCGTAGTTCTGGAATAATTGCAGGCGGGTTTTCCGAGTGAAGTATTTTTCGCTCTGGTATGCATCGTGGCGTCAGATCAGGTGAATGAGAGGGATATTCTGTTTCTTGAAATATTATTCCATTATCAAAATTCTGACGAGGTAAACCATAGTATGTGCACCTGATAAATATTTCTATCGCCAACCGTCAGTAAAGCCATCAATTATCAGATTGATTTCCGGAAGTAAACAAACAGTTTACCTTCCTTTACTTTATCTGCCGCATTTGCGGCAGGTGAAGTGACATATGGGGCAGGTGAAGTGACATATGCGGCAGGTTAAGTATTTTGACTTAGACATTACTCGAAAATCATCATCTGTCAGTGTCACGCTTCTCCCTATTACGGCTCCATAATAGTTTTCTTGTGATTTATTCATAACGAATTATTGTTGGAACTCCTTTTCATGACTTCAGGAACTAACTTTTATGATGCTTCAGGGTGTACCTTCAATTTAAATATAACGAATAATAAGTAGATTTGTTCTATGTATATGTGCTGTTTTCTTTGTCATAATAAAATGCAATGAACTATACCTCAATTTCTTATATTCTGAATTCTAAGCAGTTGGCGATAAAATTTTGTATGCACCACGTCAGTAAAGTGTCTTCATCGGACTCTCCCGTTATTCGCCTCGCTTCGCTCTCATAATTTCAAACACGTCCGATAAAGAATCACTTTACTGCCTTGGTACATGAATAACTATTTCTATAGCCTGCAATCTGATTCTTGTCTCCAACGAAATAAGGACCAATAAATACATGGCCAGATACCGCGCATCGAACGGTCACTCAAAGACTGTGGAGTGGTTCATCGGGACGTTCAAATCCAAGAATCTGTTCGTTTGTGGAATAATATAGCTGCTTAGAAAAATGTGACTTTCGTCTAGAAACCATATGTTTCTCAAGAATTTTGTATCCTCGGGAATTGTGCTCAACATTCGACCCAGGTAAATTCCTCTTGCACGTTTGTCGGCAACATTCAGTTGTTGTCCAACAAGAATGTGGTATAGATAACCACCAATCGATTTGGACATGCGACGTGTAGATATCTCACTAATGTTGAGTTTTCTTGCAGTTCTTTAAGGCTTTTTCTCCATTGCTCTGACCATTTTCAAATCAACTTTCACTTCAGCGTATCATTAGTAGTAGTATGTCAAATGATGAGAATTAATTTAATTGTGACATATGTATCTTATAAGCAACTCCTCAGCACCCTCTATTTCGGTACTGTTTATTTTGCCGGAAACCTCACTAGGATTCTATTACATTCAAACATCAACCCGTGTGAAGACTAATAAAACCAATAATAATTTTCTTTTCCATATATTTCCCATCATTTAAGTAGTCATGATTCTACTGAACTCATTCTTAATGCAATAGCAAATTTTGAACCTACCCAGTTGTGTAATTAAATTACCTTCAAGGGTTGTTTTGGAAGACAGGAGATGCATACCACTTTGTTGAAGTTTTCTTGGGCGAATGTTCCTCAAAGTTCTCAAAAAGGCAGATCAATTGGGATTTGCTCCAAGGTTATAGATGTAACCACTCAAAATTTGGTTTCCGTTCAGATGGTTGTGAAATTCTTTCTGGGAGTAGTACTTGAATGGGAGGTAACGAAGATTACGAGTATGTAGCTTTGTAGCTGGAAGATGAAAAAATTTTGTTGTTCAATGGCTGGCCTATTTTCCAGACCCTGACAATTAACAAAATGTACCAGTTACCGTTTTTTTCGCCATGTCCCTGTTCGAAGTAAAAACGATACGGATAAATTTTTCACGAATTTGAATTCTGTATCTGACTGAACATCCAATTTCGAAAGCTAATTTTTGAATCAATCTCTGGCGCGATTGTTATCGAAATAATGAGATAATATTTGATATCTTCCAATATACATTTCCATACGTACGGTTACATGTGACAAAAATGATTATTTTTTTCACATGTCAAAATCTGACATTTTGGTGGTTTTAACCAATAGCAATACATTATTCTAGCCAATCATTCGGTATTATACTGATAATTCTGCTTCCTCATCGATAAAACCTTGTTTACATCGAAACGTCAAAATTTTACTTTGAATTTGTCATTATTGACAACTAAAAGTGCTTCGAAGTTTATTGAAAAATGTACACAAACCGATTGAGTGCCATCACCCAAGAGAATATTAAACATTTAGGTAATACAAAATTTCAAATTTATGAAAAAAATAATCTTCCCAAATACAACTCGCTCTTCAAATTTTATC